>JAVTVY010025445.1:27164-113384 GCA_036873755.1 Hanleya hanleyi
ACGGTACGCTTAATATCTAATAACAATCCGAAAAAAGCAAAATCATTTGGCCCCAGCGCGATTGTCAGTTTAATTAATAATGGTACTGAACTGATGATGTAAACAAATTCCATTCTCCAGCCCTGTACCGTCAATCACGGTGTATCATCGATAACTGCGCATTACTGTAACCAATCATTCATATCCGTTTCAAAACTGATTGGGTATGCAATATCACATTTTGACGAGCCATATAAGCGTAGAGAATTCAACGCATACCCTGATTATTTTCCAAAAATGTACAGATGGTTGGAATAATGTTTCATTTGTGAAGTTTGTCTTCTTGAAATCAGTTGAAGGCCATTACGCTGTCTGGGGTGGTTAATGACTGATAATTAGAGAACGACTAGCTCAGGCCAAGCTCAAACTGATTGACATGTTGTCAGAGAGCTAGCAAATTACCCCATATTAAGCGAGAAACGTAAGTCTGACCTAAGACGTTTAATCCCGGATCTTTTGCACGAAGTAGAGAAGAAATATGTTTAAAATAAACCAGGTCAATACGTTTGCGGTATGTTGTGTTGAAGATCGATTTTGATGTTTGCCTTTTTGAATAAATACATCTATTCAAGGAGTAGTTGTTTTGCAGCTATTACTGCTGTTTAAAGGAGAATTCCCACCATTATCAGTGGTCAACTTCAGAGGACAAGGCATTCTGAACTAAAGTTACCGATTCGCCACTCATGATTGATTTATATCGTATCACCTAGCTCTCACAGCTCTTGTACAATGTATAGCTCAATGACCTGATTGGGAAGGCCCTTCAGGTCACTAGCATTAAAATTAGCTCACCAGCTCGGCGAAAGTTGTCTTCAACATCCATTTACGCTCAATCCAATCCTTTGTTGTTGTACAGTTGAATTGCTAAACTGGACTGACTATTCCCTGGCACCATGCCAATTTCCGTAATATCACATTACATATTTATCTGTGTTCATTTGTTAATCGAATACAGCCCATGTGAAATCATGCGATTAAGATACAAGAAGAAATGTCACTGTTACTCACACTAACCAATTCTGAATATTGGTTAATGTTTAGGTACACTGAATCAGTAATCAGGAAAATGTAATTATATCCATACTGTCTTTACGGGAGAGAGAATTTTATTTCTATCATTAAATATATATATATATAGATGTCATACAATTGAGATACAAAACCAAATTATGATTGTATATGACACTGATATTGATACCGAATACAATATAATACATTTCAGACAGTTAGGACTATTAATCGGAAACTATTCAATCACACATACCCCCTGTTTCAATAGGGACGTTCTTTTGTTCAAATAGTATTTGAATGTTACCCTCCAATTGTACGATACGGTTGGAATACAACCATGACCTTAGGTATTAACAATCAGCGTTCTACAATGTTGAACAATACATCATGATATATTTTCGCTATCGCTAAAGCTAGCGGGCTGAAACGTATCACAGTATGTCTTTGGGTCAAGCTCTAAAAGAAAATGTAAAAAAATTCAAGATGGCCGCCATGATGACGAGGAGCAAAAAGCATTCTTTGAACGATTTTTCGGTCAGAATTTTGGATTTTTTCTTCTTTGTTTTTTCTTCGCAAAAGTGCATGATAAATTAGTAAATAATAATCTGATAATGAAATAAAATAGGTTTTACCCATTTTTCCATGCAGGAAAGCAACAATTTTGAAGAAATTTGACGGAAACATCACTTTTCTGTTACCTCACATGGTCGTAATTTTGAATTTCCCCATGATCCTCTACTCGGGGAGTTATGCAAATAGGCTCAAAATGATCCCAATATGATGAAATAAAAAGTCCCGGAGGACAATATTGCTGAACGCGACGTTAAACCTTAATTCTCTCTCTCTCTCTCTATGTCTCTCTCTCTCTTTTATAAAACCATGCTTAAATCATGCTTCCTGAGTTGCACTTTTTTTTCATCGGGGTTGAATCAATCCAAATTTGATTACTTATGCTTTTAAGGGATATGTTGATGCATAATGTTTGCCTTTTCAACCAAATCTATGCGATCAAACGTCTCCATTCAAAGTTTCTCAAATTCTGTGACAAATATCGTACACCGACGGTAAAATACGACCGTAGCGGGTAAGATCACTGGCACTACGATTCGTAACTTGTGTCTAATTCCGCTTAACCCGGGGCTATGGGCCGTTTGAATATCAAGTGTTTTACATCTCCATGGTGTTCGAATGAACAGTCAGAATGAAAGCGTGACTGAGGTACATACTCTGCAAAAAAACTTGGAAATTTATTTTGATAAAGAATAATGGTCAGTGATTAGGATTGTATGTGAAGAACATCATCATGTGCTGGCATCATGGCAAACGGTTGACCGCTTCTCTCTTGTGGGAAACCATCTTGTGTTTGTATTATTATTATTATTTCATATACATATGGAATTGGTGCTACCTGTCATACGAAACAGGTCTTTCGATTATTGACACGGAAATCTTTTATTGCCGACGACTGAATTTCGGGTCTGACACCTATTATTAAGTGGGAAAGCATACGCACTCACTCACTCACTCGTTCATTCGAGATATCCCAGAGGGTGGGAGGGGGTCTAACAGTTCATATCCCTTGTCTGAATGACGGATTCATCGCTAGTAACTGAAAATAAACAAACAACTTACAATGATTCAACTAATAACGGGGTTATATTCTTTCTTATTTTTGCGTTTCCAACGAATATTGTTCGCGTGTTGTTATGCTTTAGTGTGTGATCAATCACAGCCTGTAAACCAAACAATGGATGAAACTACTAAGCTTGATAGCAGCTTCATCGCTGACCGCAAATCAAAGCGTTGGGTTCCAATTACTTGTTTTAAATATTCTAAGTGTACATGTAGTTATGATAGGCTTGCTATCATTCGAGGCATGTTTGGGAATAATTAATAATTAACCTCTTCTTTGTCAGTCATACCCCTACCCACCAGACACCGTTCCACTGTTTGGAAAACCCTCCTAACTGATCATTGAATTGAGCTGTGCAGGCAATAAGTAACGTATTAAAGCAGGCCAATCGATAGCTGTCAGGATCTGATGACCGTGTGGTGAGATTCGGAAAATGGAACGGTGTAGTCGATCAGAAATCATGTGACATATTCTGCATGACTATATACGTTACAGACAGATATTCTGACTGCATCGTAGCACAACTCAAGGACCGCCAATGACCCTTGGTTCTGATGATGTTTCAGCCACGCTTTGCAATATAACATGTAGTTGTTCATGTGAACACATTGGATGACATGAACATAGCTACAGCTAGATTCACCGCAGACTCTATATCCGTCGTTCTGTGTTAATAATTGAATAGCTTTTCTTCGTTATTATACGAATTCATGTACATGCACATTGTGGCACCGAAATTTAAATATTCATCAACTACAAACAAACTACATAGCTTAGCGCTAAATATCGATGATCCTGTCCGCCAAAGCTCCTTCACATGCTAGCTGTATTTATTTTAGCATCCTAGCAGGCGATATCGTTCTTTCTGAAACCGAATCAATCTCTGCTTGAAGCCACTTATAACGGGCGATTACACGTCCTGGAATTTCTCACACATCGGTATACTTGGCATCAGACTGCTAGATACATCAAAATGCCGATCCGTTGACCCCTCTCTAGGCAACCTCTGCCGAAGAAGAGAATTGTGTTTGTTTTTAATTATTTTTTCCTACCTCTGTTGCCACGAATAATCGAAAGTCAGTGGTAGGTATTTGGATTATGGTACTGTGTTCCACTTCGCTGTTAACTCGAACTCGGGAACATGAGATAAAAACCGGAATGGTAAGTGGTTACTATAAGTGTCCGTCTGTGATATTTTTTTTTTATATATATTTCTTGAATAGATACGTTCTGTCTAGGTTAATTGCAGATATTAATCGCAAGGTTCACTCGTTAATGTTGTACTTAATATGGGGTGGGTTAGATTTTGTTATATAATTGACCTGCTTAATGGCAACCATTATGATTGTATTTGAAGAGAAAATTTGTTTCTGTAAAACAGATCCACAATTGAGTGTTTCGCGTTTCTGTTTTTTGATACATATAAACCAAACTCGATGGAACAATTGTGAAAAATTAACAACAATGCATAAGACAGGCTAAAGAGCTCATAGCATGTGTTCAAATACGGTCGGATGTATCCATTTAACACTACAAAACCTGGCGAGACCAAACTTTTTACCCCATATCCGGAACGACAAAAATTTTAGAGCTCACACTTCTTGACTTTGTGGAATTTTATACTGGGGTCATTTTGTGCTGATTTGCATAACCTCCCGAGAAGATGAACACCAGTAAATTCAAACTGGCGACCATGTGGTGTACCAGAAAAGTGATGTTTTCGTCATTTTTCTTCAAAGTTCCTGATTTTCTGTGAGGAAAAGTGGGCAAACAATACTTTATTTCAAATCAGATTATTATTTACTAATTTATAATGCAGTTTGTTGGGAAGAAAACACATAAATAAAAAAATAGAAAGATCGACCGTGAAACGCTTTTGAAAATGGCGTCACCGTGATATGAGATATGATGATATTTTGTTATACCAAGATTTCTGTGGTACTTCATTACTGTTTCAGTACTATTGAAAGAGGATGGACAAAGGTGAAATTTAATTGTATCGATTTATTATGCCAGATGTATGTATTGTAAAACGGAATATATCATGTACCCGGGGCGAACTGGGACACTTTTGCCGGGACACACTGAAACAATAGTAATCAAATGACGAAATTGCACATAGCAACTAACTCGGCCATCGCTTTGAACCTTTTGCACTCCCATGAAACATAACAGTGTATATTTGATTTAAATTGTATTTCGATTATTGTCCCATTGCACCCCAATGTGTGACCCAGTACATGGTGCACACTGGGACAAATTTTTTTTAATCTTTAAAATGTAATTCTGGAGAAAAGTATAACAGATATTTCAGAATATTTTGCATGATTCTATAATACTAAATATTAGTTATAACTAGAGCATAGAAAGCTACTCTACATGACAATAATGGCAGAGATTTTTTTGCAAAAAGGTGAAAAATGCCCCATTGTAACTCCATCTTCCCTAATAAAAGACCTGTGGTAGGTGTTATTAGAAACACACTATAGAGTTTACTGCCAAAGATCGATGATCCTGCCCGCTTAGTTTTGATTCTTGACGTGGGAAATCTTTTATGGACGACGGCTGAACATTGAAGGTCGGATCTGACACTCGCTATTTGGAGTATGGTATGTGTTCGGTGTAGCTGCAAGTTTGGTTTCAACTCGGGGCCCAATACGGTGCTGTTCAGGGTGGCTATTCGGATGCCGGTGTACCGCTTCCTCAAAGCAGAAATAAGGGCAAAGAATATGCCCTCATTTGTAAGAGCACGCATTACTCAAAATCTAGGTAGGCAACATATGTACAGATGCTTGTCAGGGTGTAGCTCTTGAATTGAACAACAATGAAGCTTGTGTAAACCAGATCATAGTTTCGGTTTTGACAGGGTTCAGGTTTATCAAGACTCCAAATACTTGAAATTTAAGTATTGAGCCCTTGGATATTGCCGGTATTTAGTGGTTGGTCGGTTTACCCAAGTGACTGTACTTGGCCGTAAATGTAAATTATTCAATGACCCGACACCAATTGCGTAGCCTTTGCCGTAGACTGAATTTTCAGATTCGCAAACGCTTGAACTGCAAGTAATCACCGAAGCGCATTTTAGGCATGTTGGAGACGAAATAAATGTTCAACGGCTCGTGGAAAAAACGGTAATATGTAATATCTACAACGGATTTTCGAACTCGAAACCCCGCACACATTTACATCTTTGTTTGATTAGATATCCATGGAGAAACTTCGGCTGGAAAGATTCGTTTTTTCCGAAATGAAGTTTGAGCACCAGACTATATAAAAGTGGTTGAAGACAGAGATAACCGGAATTTCCCAATTGTCGATCACCCTTGTTGAAGGCTGCATTTATTGATTAACAATTGATTACTTAAACAATTGCCTATTCCGTTAAATTTTTTACAATATCTAAAAGATTTAACTGATAAATGAGGCAAACGTTCTCTTTTTCATGTAACTTGAACTGCAGAAAGACTTACCTCTGTGAAATAAAGCTGTTGTGAAGATTTCGGTATCTGTTGTGTAATACTCCGGATGTTCTCCAAGCTGGATGGCCTTTACGTTACTTTGAGGTGGCATGCAACCGAAGGTCTTTTATAGTCCATCTCTTATTGTAGACATGGCCGTGAAATAGGTCGAGTCATTGAACTGTCACGAACACTGCAACGGTAATCCCCCAAGACTTCAATCAATCTTCAATTGTCTCGTATCTCGTAGGTTCGCGATGTTTGATTCAAAATGATGTATTGAGGTACCGGTATATTTGAATATGTACAGGGACTACTTGTCGGTCTGATTGTACGGCAGTCTTGATGTTCTTAACAATTGTATTCTGCAAATACTTCAGATTTCTTCATAGTCCCTCCCCTTCACAGTCCCTCCCCTTCACAGTCCCTCCCCTGTTGCAAAACTGTACATTCAGATTGACATTCGCATGTTTGTTAGAATTCTGAATGAGATATATATGTATTCTCCAAAAACTAGTCTCTGAAAGACTTCATAAGAATCATTGCATCTTTTATGACATTTTGACATAAAATGATGATAATTTATATACATTTATTTACACCAAACGATTCGTATTGGGTTTAGTTTTTTAGTCCATACTTATTTCGTGGTGTCGTGAATTCCAGTGGCTATTTTAAATAATTGATATATTAAATAACTGATACTGCTGCATTTTTGGTGTTGACTCAAAAACGAAAACTGCAAACAAGAACGAGAATGGTTTTGTCAAATCATCGACAAATAATAGTAAACCTGCTCAATTGTTTGAGAAGAAATAATCATCGATATTCATGCTGTAGATGATCTTTTGCTTTCTTCCCTATACATTCTGAGTATACGTAGAGCAATACAGATGATATGTCGTTATTTTTCATGTTTTTCTCTTTATTGAGTATTTTATATGGGTCCACGATCTCACACACCGCAAATCTGACCAATTATTTCCAGTATGATAAAAGGGATATGTTCACTTACTGAGTTACAGAATTGAAGACCGAATAAGCCTCGTGGTTTGTGAATTTCCTTTGAAGGCGGTAGTGCGTACAAATGCCACCCCCTCCCCACTACCCACCAAACTTTCTATCCTCCGGAAGCGGAAGGACAAAAACATGGAGAACGGATCACGTTTAGTTGGTTCGTCGTGATATAGCTGAAATATTGTTGAAAGCGACGTTAAATTCTATTCACTCACTCACTCCATTATTGTGTGGCCATCATCTCAGACTTTGCCCCAATTTCATGATATACTTTACCTTTCGACATTATATGACAGGCCGTCCATATACTAGGAGCCGTCTATGTTCGTATGTCGATTTCATTTTCCTTTTTTCTTATTCTATCCAGTTCCTTCTTTTGGCTTTGTCCACACAATACCTATCGAAACCAACGTGGTGGGTGATTTTCCGGCATGGTTTCAACCACGAACTGGTTTGTTTCGACAATTTTCATTGTCAGAAGATTTCCTCGAAGCATTTGCCAAATATCGGTCTTTGGTCAAAATACTCACTGGTTATTGGTTTACTCTCTCTATATTCCCTTGACTATAATACTCGCCGGGCATCTGTGATCGTTTCACGTTGATGTATTCTGTAAAGCAATTACACGTATACAGTGTATTTGAATTTGCTTCTGAACAAGGCATATTGACATTACAGCGTCATATCCGACAATCGGTACCCAGCTGTCGTCCATGAATAGTTGCCGCGTCCATAATGGAAATTACAAGCGTCTAGTCCGTCATTCATAATCCAGCCGTCGTCCATTAGAGAATATCCGCGTCCATAATCCAAAGACCTATTCCATTTCCATATAACAGTATTAGCACCAAATTCAAAAAGACAAAAGTATACATAAACATAGGCTTGTTTCCTGCAAGAGAGAAGCGGTCAACAGTTTTCAATGATGCCGGCAAGACATCATGATGTTCCAAAATATCAAATCCGTATCGCTGATCAGTATTCTTAATCCATAATATTCGTTATAGAGTCGTCATCTAAAAATGATGAAAAATGATAAAAAAGACCTGATTCACAAGACGGAATTAGCACCAAGATCCAAACAGACATGACATTAGAATAACGGTCAACAGTTCTCAGCGACGTCGTTCTCCCTAATATTTGTGGTCTTCAAGCATTAAATTGGCCATTAGACGATTTGAGAAGGGTCTTCAAACATCGACTTCCATTTTTTTCCCCTTCGATATTGACATTTTAAAAGGTGAGATCGAATCGAGAATTTTGATCACAAATTAAAATGATTGTTTCCGTCACATTTTCGATCGCTTTTCATTTTGCGATTAAAACCCGACTGAAATTACTTGCAGTGCCACTTGACGGAATTCGTCTAGTCTGTCACTCCGTCTTACTGTTACATTTACTAAAGTCTGTCCATTTTAATTAGTCGTCTACTTTGGAGCTTGTCAAAAATCAATAGTTAAATCTGCATAAATTTCATTTTTTTTGCAGCGTGTAGAACAAGCTGAACTTTACCTAAATTAATACCATTATTCCGTGATATATTACGCTTGAAATAACTTTGTAATTTTTTTCCATATAAAGCTTCAGTACAGTTGTTTCATGTACGGGGTCTCAATTACATAGTGGGAAGTCATAATTGTATGCCTTCTATTGTGTGCCAAATTCCTAAAGTATTTAAGTTGTAATGTAGACCAACAATGAATCATCGATTCAGTTTATATTGCAACAATGAAATCAAGAAAACAGAAAAGTCGGGCAATCGTCGGGGCGGTTATGCCGCCTGTCTTCACCATACACAGAGTGGGATTTGTTGTCTCTTTATAGAATAACTGGTCCATCACGGGATATTTTCCAGTGTTAAAACGTTTGATTGGTCAATACAGATTTTCAAATGGAAATCCGGCATATTCATTGGTTTGTGAAGAAAATTGAAAGAAAATCCAGCCAAACTCGGAGTTTCTGTAAACAGTCATAACGAACAAGTTATTGGCGCGGAAATGATTTATCGACTATGCATGGGAAAACTGAATGTGCGATCATATCACTCAATATCAGGAAAGAGGATTTTCAATTTGGATCGTAGGACATCCTCTAGTGAAATACAGACCTTTCTATTTTCATATTAATCGAATAAATGAAAATATCGAAGAAAAACGTGCTCCCATATTGTATACTCACACGAAAATTGATAATAAGATAGCTTTCCTCAAACAGGTGCAAAACAAGCACGTTATAATGTTGCAAGACGTGTTTTCTCTTTTAGTACATACAGTACCATGTCTATTAAAGACAACTGGAGATAACGGGTCTTAAGACCTGTTTATACTGAGCGCGAGCGCGACCACGATCGGGACCACGACCACGACCACGACCACTGCTACTTTCCGCGCGAATCATCGTTCGTACTGATACGCGCGGAAATGCGCAGATGAAACTGGCGCATTTACGATTTGACCAACAATGTTAACCTTAGGAGTGACTGGGTGTTTCGGGCTTTGGGGCACTATAGCACGATTAGTATAAGAGCGACGAAGTCATCAACGCTCTATATACTAATCGTGTTTTAGTACCCCAAACAATAACTTAACACTACCAGTGACTGGGTGTGTGAGGGTTGGGGGCACCATTTCCCCATATAAATTTTGAAATGATCAACAACTTGAACATTTGCCGAATAAATTTATCATAAAGAATAGCATGCTTCTCGATTTGCAGAATGAGCTCTTCTGTCTTCTCTCCTGCCATGACGAAGCCGTGACAACGAGTGACATGGCACAGGCAGGTCATATGTATGCCTTTTGAACTCGCACTCTGATTGGGTAATGCCAATCGTTCGCGCGAAATGTTCCTCAAATTTCGCTCTGGAGGCAATGTCCACGGATTTCCGCGCGAACTAAAATTCGACCGCGTTCGCCGTTAGTATAAACGGCTTCACTCAAATAGCAGTACATCAATCAAATGCGATTGCCGCGTTCGCGGTCGCGGTCGCGGTCGCGTTCGCGCTCAGTATAAACAGGCCTTCAGGGGGCATTCAAGTATTATGTAGGCAAAACATTCTAATTTCCGACAATCAAAACTTATGTGGCCATGCACTGTGGTCATTAAGCGTTTGACTCGAAGACAACGGCTTCATTTGATGATTGAACTATCCCACCAGATCAATCTATTTCTTCTGACAACCAGTATCATCTGGAGACGAAAATATCAAGTTAACGCAGACGTACATGTATAATCGTCGATTTCTATGATGGGAGTAGCTCTTTTGGCCATAATTCTGTACACTCTAACGTCTGATGTTCCGGAGTGATCGCAGTTAGTTCAACGATATGACTCAATGACGATCTACAGTGATATCCTTTGAAGCTGAGCTGCACGTGCTTTGTGGGTTTCTTTTATCCAGTTTTTAATTGAAGTGCGTTTAGAAAATATCTCTGACGTAGATAGCTACTTTGACGCGACAAGTAAATAACATTTATAGCATGCACTAAAATGGTGCCAGGGGTATGATAAAATAGCATATTCTTGTGAAGGAGTAATAAAAGCGCCCTAGATAGTAGCAAATAGTAAAGCCCGTTTATAGGAAGTCTTTTTAGACTGCTCGTGATTAATTCTACACTCTATAAGTAAGATTTCTAAATTCTGGATCGTGGTGCGGATTTGACGATAGAAACATCACGATGTCTATGTGGTCAGAATTGGAAATTATTGAGAGATTCTGTCTTTGTGGTCAGAATTGTATACTATTGAGAGATTCTGTCTTTGTGGTCAGAATTGGATATTATTGAGAGATTCTGTCTTTGTGGTCAGAATTGTATACTATTGAGAGATTCTGTCTTTGTGGTCCGAATTGGATATTATTGAGAGATTCTGTCTTTGTGGTCAGAATTGTATACTATTGAGAGATTCTGTCTTTGTGGTCCAAATTGGATATTATTGAGAGATTCTGTCTTTGTGGTCAGAATTGGAAACTATTGAGGGATTCCGTCTTTGTGGTCAGAATTGGAAACTATTGAGGGATTCTGTCCTTGTGGTCAGAATTGGATACTATTGAGAGATTCTGTCTTTGTGGTCAGAATTGGATACTATTCAGAGATTCTGTCTTTGTGGTCAGAATTGGATACTATTGAGAGATCCTGTCTTTGTGGTCAGAATTGGATACTATTGAGAGAGTCTGCCCTTGTGGTCAGAATTTGATAGTATAGAGAGATTTCGTCTTTGTGGTCAGAATTGGATATTAATGAGAGATTCTGTCTTTGTGGTCAGAATTGGAAACTATTGAGGGATTCGGTCTTTGTGGTCAGAATTGGATACTATTGTGGGATTCTCCCTTTATGGTTGAATTGCAAACTATTCACGGATTCTGTCTTTGTGGTCAGAAATGGAAACTGCACAGCCAGAAAAAGGTGATACTTATCACCCAAAAATGATGACAGCATCGCCCAAAAAAGGCGATGAGTTAAAGACATCACCCTTTTCGATCTTCACCTTAAAAGGGTGATGGCTATCACCTTAAAAGGGTGATGGCTATCACTCTAAAAGGGTGATCAGCAATGAGTGCAAATGTTTAGGTCATCGCCCTAAAAGGGTGATGATCATCACCATAAAAAGGTGACGACCTGAGTCATCACGGGTGACGACATTGCGTATCACTCTTTTCATCAACTTTAACGTGTGATGACTAGGCATCATCACCATATAAAGTTGATGGTTATAACCCTTTTTCTGGCTATGTATATACGGATTCTCTCTTTGCGGTCACAATTGCAAAAAATATTTTCGGATTGTCTCTCTGAGATGAGAATTGGAAGCTATTGAGGGATGTTGTATTTGTGGCTGGAATAGGAAACTATTGAGGGATTCTGCTTTTTTGGTTAGAATTGGAAACTATCGACGGATTCTCTCTTTGCGGTCAGAATTGGAAACTATTGAGGGATTTTGTCTTTATGCTCAGAAGTGCAAACTATTGAGAGATCCTGTCTTTGTGGTTAGAATTGAAAACTATTGACGGGTTCTCTCCTCTCTTTGTGGTTAGAATTGGAAACTTTTGACGGATTCTGTCTTTGTGGTCAGAAATGGAAACTATTGAGAGATTCTGTCTTTGTGGTTAGAATTGGAAACTATTGACGGGTTCTCTCTTTGTTGTTAGAATTGGAAACTATTAATGGATTCTGTCTTTGCAGTCAGAATTGAAAACTATTTAGGTATTCTGTCATTGTGGTCAAAATTGAGAACAATTTCCGGATTCTGTCAATTGAAGCAGAATTGGAAACTATTAAGGGATTCTGTCTTTGTGGTCAGAATTGGAAACTATTGATAGCTTCTGTCTCTGTGGGCAGAATTCGAAACTATTGACGGCCTCTGTCTTTGCGATCAGAATTGGAAACTATTGAAGGCTGCTGTCTTAGTGGCAAGAATTTGAATCTATTGACGGATTCTGTCTTTGGTATCAGAATTGAAAACTATTAAGGGTTCGTATCTTTGTAGTCAAAATTGGAAACAATTGACAGATTCTATCTTTGTTGTCAGAAATGGAAACTATTGATGGATTCTGTATTTGTGGTCAAAATTGGAAAATATTGACGGCCTCTGTCTTTGTGGGCGGAATTTGAAACTATCGACAGCTTCTGTCGTTGTGGTTAGAATTGGAAACTATTAATATTAACGGATTCTGTTTGTGTGGTAGGAATTGGAAGCTGTTGTCGGATTCCGTCTTAGTGGCCAGAATGGCAAACTATTGACTGATTCTGTATTTGTGGTCAGAATTGGAAACTATTCATGGATTCTCTCTTTGTGATTAGAATTGGAGAGTATGGACGAATTATTTCTTTGGACAGCATTGAAAACTATTGACGGCTTCTGTCTCTGTGGGCAGTATTGGAAAAAATTGAAGGTTACTGTCTTTGTAGTCAGAATATGAAACTGTTGAGGGTTTCTATATTTGTGAACAGAATTGAAAACCATTGACGGCCTCTGTCTTTGTGAGCAGAATTTGAAAATATTGACAGCTTCTAGCTGTCTTTGTGGTTATAATTGGGAACTATTAACATTAACGGATTCTGTCTGTGTCGTAAGAATTTGAAACTGTTGTCGGATTCCGTCTTAGTGGTCAGAATTGCAAACTATTGACTGATTCTGTATTTGTGGTCAGAATTGGAAACTATTGATGGATTCTCTCTTTGTGATTAGAATTGGAGACTATGGACGGATTATTTCTTGTGGACAGCATTGGAAACTATTGACGGATTCTCTCTCTGTGGTAAGAATTGGAAACTATTGAAGGTTTCTGTCTTTGTAGACAGAATTGGAAACTATTGACAGATTCTGTCGTTGTGGTAAGAATTAGAAACTATTGACGGATTCTGTCTTTGTACTCAGAAATTGGAAACTATTCACGGACTCTGTCTATGTGATCAGAAATTGGAAACTATTGAAGGATTCTGTCATTGTGGACAGCAGTGTAACTATTGACGGCTTCTGTCTTTGTGAACAGTATTAAAAACTAGTGACGGATTCTGTCTTTGTGAGCAGTACTGGGAACGATTGACGGCGTCTATCTTAGTGCACAGTATTGTACGCTTTTGACGGCTTCTTTCTTTCGTGGCAGCATTGAAAAGTATTTACAGCTTCTGTTTTTGTGGGCAACACCGAAAACTATTGACGGATTCTGTATTTGTGATCAGAATTGGAAATTATTGACGGATTCGATCATTAGGTCAGAATTGGAAATTATTGACGAATTGTCTTTGTGGTAAGAATTGGAAACTATTGACGAATTCTGTCTTTGTGGCCAGAATAGGAAACTATTGACAGATTCTGTTTGTTTGATCAGAATTGAAAACTATGGACGGTTTATGTCTTTGTGGGCAGAATTGGAAACTTTTGACAGATTGTGTCTTTGTGGAAAGAATTCGAAACTATTGTCAGATTCTGTCTTTGTGGACAGCATTGGAAGCTTTTGACGTATTCTGTCTTTATGGGCAGCATTTGAAACAGTCGACAACGTCCATCTTTGTGGACAGCAGTGTAACTATTGACGGCTTCTGTCTTTGTGAGCAGTATTGGGAACTATTGACGGCTTCTGTGTTTTAGGGTAGCATTGGAAACACTTTGGAAACCTTAGAGTGTTTCCATCTTTGTGTGCAGCATTGGAAACTGTTGGCGTCTTCTGTCTTTGTGTGCAGCATTGACAACTATTGACGGCTTCTGTCTTTCAAGAACTATAGCTTGTGTTTTATTGTATTTTTTTTTAACCTGCCTTGATTTGGTGCTAATATTGTGTGGCATAAATGTGGTCTTTGGTCTAAAGACAAGGAAATCCTTTGGTGGCTGGATACCGATGACCGGATTGTATGCATGTATTTCTTTCACGTATATGGGACTTGTTTAAGGACCATGAAGTCATTCAGTTTTGTTTGGATACTATATGTTTCAATAGCAATATTGAGGGAAACTAACCCATTAGGGAAAAGATAAAACATCCAGCCGAGCTCTTCAGCTGTTTGGAAGTGAGATTAAGCATGAAGGCAAAGCAACATCAATCTGGGTTGGATCACTTTTTAGTTCGAGCAGGATGTTCAGGTGTTCAGATGCAAAAACTGGTTGGTTTTCGGGATATTTACGTTATAAATCGGTTAACACATTTTAAAAATATTTAACAAGGTTAATGCAATTCCCCGAATAAAAGATCCAAAGAATCGATTCTGTAACATTTCCTATGTTATTGTGTTAGGGATAAAATACACTAAGTAATTATTACCCATTAACATGGTTTTGTTATTTTAGGAATGACCTATAAATCATAGTATACATAAAACTAGGCTAATTTTCTGCAAGATAGAAGCAGATTTCAATGATGCCAGCAAGATATCTTGATGTTCCAATAATATCAAATCCGTATCGCTGATCTGTATTCTTAATTCATATCATATACGTTGTAAAGTCGCTATCCAGAGCATGATGTATTTCAGTCACGCTTTGATTGTGACTGTTCATATGAATACCATAAGAATCTTGAAATACATAGGTCCATACGGTCCCTAGCCCCGGGTTAAGCGAAATTAGACACAAGTTACGAAACGTACCGCCATAGATCTGGCAAGCTACGCTCTTATTTTGCTACCAGCATGCGATATTTATCGCCAAATTTGAGAAACTTCGAGTGGAGGCGCTTGATAATGTAGCCCTGTTTTACAAGTTTCTGCAATAATGTTTTGTGGCGTTGATTAAAATCGTCACATTTTAGACAGGATCTAGCAAATGCTACTAGGTGAGATATGTATACGCCATATGCAGTTCCCTCTGGTATATTACTGTCCAGATAGGGATAGTTTATGATGTCGAAATTGTCATGATCTCTTTTGTCGTAAAGTCCCGAGAGAGAAGACCCGCTTCATTTTTATAGAGATATAGGTATAAATAAGATGTGCCGCTAGGGCCATCTGTAGTTTCCTTCATGTCCAGTGAAGGGGGATTATCCACAGCAAGAAGATCGTCTATATAGCGTTGGCTGAATGAGAAGGAACGGGCTTTGAAATAATCTGTTTTTGAAAGCGTCTGCATATAGTCGTATTCATAAGAACACAGATATAGGTCAGCCAAAATGGGTGCACAATTAGTACCCATTGGAATCCCTGTATACTCTTCATATATTGTATTGCCAAATTTCACATATATATTGTTAATGAGAAATTCGAGTAGTTGTATGTAGTAGAGCTAAAGGCTGTTTTATGGCTTCTGACATTAATATATCGGCGATCAGTTTTCTTGAACACCGATACTATTAATGAACTAGTATTAGATGTACCAGTTTCTTGGCCTAGGCCAGATAGTCCAGTAACCGAAGGTTTCACTGTTAATCTACTTGTTTGACCTGTACCAGTTTCTGAATTTTCAAATTGTTCAATGACTTTGGTTTTAGCATTTACAACAGCCAGTTCGGAATCAAGCTCAATTCTTCCACTTGAAGTTCGAGGTTTAACTTAGCGACTTCTAGCTCACGTATCTTTTTCAACACTGAAATTTTAGCAGAGAACTCGGCACTTCTTTTCGATTCTTTGAACCGCGCAGATGCCACTATACTAGCCAGAGATGACACACGACTGGTCCTGGAAGATGGTTTTCTTCTGCTTAGCTGTGATCCAATATCTTCGTGGTTGACATCAGCTTCAACGACACCACACTGGACATTTCCAGTTTTTATCTGGAAAAGCCAGTGCTCCACAGATGCCTTGACTTGTCTTGAAAACGAAAATTTCCATATAACGTTAGCCAATTTGGGTACCCCTGTCTTACAACAGGAGGATCAGTAGGGCCCTTCATCAACTTTTCCATTTTGTCGATGTGTGGATTCAATTTCTTGAAAAGCGATTGTAACTTTTGCTCTGCTCTTGCAAACGCTAAACTCTTTTCAGTCAGTTTTCTTGTTCGAACAATGGACACCTCATAGTCTGTGGGCTTATGTAAAAAAAGCAAAATTTTGGGTAGATTCTTGGCACCAATGTTTAAGCACACCTAGAAACATCACTGATTAAGAAAAAAATGGGTGCCAGTTTTTGCATTAACATTTAGGGCCTCCATTTTGAATTTCAAAATGGCCGCCTTTTTTTAGCCGATCTGTATGATTTTTTGTTATTCAACATTATTTTAAACATGTAATCGAAATGTGCGCGAATAGTTTGGGTTTGAAATGCATTACAGTTGAGACAACTGTTCATCTGAACTCGTTTGCATGGATATTAACCTGTTTTCGACGTTATTATCAAGAAATATTGGTATGAATGTGCAACTTCTTACTGTAGTCCGTGAGCTACATGTACTCTTTTAATCACTTCGAAATTACTCCTGTGTTAATAAGTAAAATTTTTGTGACAATAGGGGGTAGGGTTACAAGAATAGTCTTATCTTCCATAATTATTATCCAATCTTTATAATGTTGGCCGCATATTATTCAGCATTGATTGCTGCATCGAATATTTACAAGATAATATCACTATTTGTTGGGTATGATGTCACACAGGGACCATACATACAAAAGTAGTAGTAGCGAAAGCTGGCGTTTTGGGGTGCGTGAGGGTGTGCTTGAGCGATTGAGGGACCATTCTTGGTTCGAATGCGTCGGGTGAGGTGTCAAAGTGAAGCCCTCGGTATGTAGACCACGGTTGAGTCAAGGTTGGATGTGGTCTAAATGGACCGTGTGGGGTGTCATCTTGTAACTCTCTGCATGTAGATGCAGAGGGACACCCCACACGGTCCATTTAGACCACGGATGGTCCATCTCTACCCCAAAAACCTTCCTCCGCATCCTCAAAATGCCTACTTTGTCTACTACTCCTACTGATGACGTCACCAATGACATCACAGATCATGTGGAGATCCCTCAAGCCGTGGTCTACATAACGAGGGCTTCACTTTGACACCTCACCCGACGCATTCGAACCAAGAATGGTCCCTCAATCGCTGAAGCACACCCTCACGCACCCCAAAACGCCCGCTTTCGCTACTACTGATACTTTTGTATGTATGGTCCCTGTGTGATGTCATACCCAACAAATAGTGATATTATCTTGTAAATATTCGATGCAGCAATCAATGCTGAATAATATGTGGCCAACATTATAAAGATTGGATAATAATTATGGAAGATAAGACTATTCTTGTAACCCTACCCCCTATTGTCACAAAAATTGTATTTATTAACACAGGAGTAATTTCCAAGTGATTAAAAGGGTAGTGAGTCCCAGTTTATCGACTGTTAACAAATTGTTTCTTATTTGACATGTCCTAAAGCACATAAAAAACATAGTTTCGGTCTGTAGTGGGGGGGGGGGGTGCAAGGTGAGCCCCAGTAGCTCACGGACTACTGGTATATGACAAATATTTTCTGCTCACAGTATGTAATAATGCATATCCAATGTGAACCAAATAAATTCCATGAAAATCAGAGCTTCTGAGCTAGTTCACCAGGGCGTTGAAGCGTTAAGCTGGGCGTTGACGGGCGTTGAGACGGGCGTTAAGGCGTAACGACGGGCTTTGACGGGCGTCGCTGCATTTCGATGAATTGGTGTCAATTCCATGGAAATCAGAGCTTCTGAGCTAATTCACCAGGGCGTTGAAGCGTTAAGCTAAGCGTTGACGGGCGTTACTGTCTATAAAAGCGAGCGTATTTCCAAAAACACGCACAGTCGACGTTCAACCGTCAACATGACTTATACTTGCTCTGAGTGCGAACGCACGTTCACCAGACATTACGATATGATGCGACACCAGAACAATATACATGGGATTGAAGACTCCGAGGAGTCCGTTGAGGGGGATGCTGATACAGAGACTGCTGAGAGTGTATCGACTGATACCGAAACAGAGATTGCTGAGAGTCTATCTAGTGATACGGAGAGCTTGACCTCAGATAGTCAGCATACGTCCGTGGAAATTGAGGCAGAACCTACCTTCTGGGATCGTATTGTGATAGCAGCTATCAATACTTACGCTGCAGCGATCGAGGACGCCGGAGAGGATAATTTACAACAGACGTACACCCAAATGCGCCCCCGCATCAGGAAAACAGCCATGGCGATCTATGAACAGTATACCTTACTACCGCTTGAAATGAAAGGCGACCCCACGCACAGGTCCATCATGAAGGCCAAGCGTCACTTGGAAGAGGCTATGGGGCTACCACCCACCGTGGCCCTGGAAAATGCGATCAGAATGCGCAAACAACTGTTTCAGGACATGCTGCCCGAAGAATATCCAGGCCTGTCCGACGATGATTAGAATAAACGGTTCAGAGCGAACATGGCCGAAGATGGAACTTGCTGAAATGGCGACTTCTGATTGGGCAAGAATACATCTAACGGACAGGAACGAATATGATAGATGCAAATGGTGGTCTCTGATTGGGCAAGAGTCTTTGAGTTGTAAACATACCCAACGCGGCTCCCCCAGCGTGGGTATGATGTAACATTGGGGAAAATAAACTATATGAAAAAACTTCTTGTTGTTGTTGTTCTCTCATGTGTCATCCTTGTTTTTGTTGTTGTTGTTCTCTCTCCGGTCTATATCATGGCGTCAAGGCGTTATGTTAGAGCGTTAAGGCATAACTACAAGCGTTGACGGGCGTCACTGCATTTCGAAGAATTAGTGACAATTACATGGAATATCTAGAAAATCAGAATTTCTGAGCTATTTCACCAGGGCGTTGAAGCGTTAAGCTTGGCGTTGGCGGGCGTTGCTACAATATGACACCTCATACGACGCATTCGGACCAAGGATGGTCCCTCTCTACACCAAATACCTTCCTTTCACTGCCCCAAAATGTCCACTTTGGCTACTACTCGTACTGATGACGTGACCAATGACGTGAACATCCCTCAAATTGGGGTCTACACCCCAAGAGCTACAAAATGACACCTCACACGACGCATTCGGACCAAGGATGGTCCCTCTCTACACCAAATACCTTCCTTCACTGCCCCAAAATGGCCACTTTACTTACTACAACCAACTGCGCATGCGCAGATTGACGCGACTTGCATTTGAAAACACACCATTCTGACTCTAACCCACACAAGCTTCACTTTGACACCTTCCACGACCCATTCGGACCGATAGCGGTCACCTCTACCCCAAACACACACCCACATACCCCCCAAAATGCCTGCTTTCTATACTACGGCCAGACTGGGCATGCGCAGAATGACCATATTTCTACCCCACATCCGCGCCACCAGATGCTCCATTACATAGGCTTCACATGGATACCTCACACGACACATTCGAACCGTGAATAGCCCATCTCTAACCCAAACACACCCACACACACCCCCAAAAATGCCTGCTTTCTATACTACGGCCAGGCTGCGCATGCGCCGATTATTGACAACGTACGAATTATTAGTGTAGTCAAGTGCTCCTGCATGAGAGCTTCAAAATAAGACCTCATACGACACCATTGGACCACCAGGGACCCACCTAGACTCCAACACGTCCACCCAGTATGGATTTATACATGCATTGGGCTTATACCCCAGTATATGGGTCTATATGGGGCAAAAGACAGACCTCAAACTTTTTTCAAAAATTTCACCGTTTCGTGCCGGGACACTTCCTATCATGTTTGTCTTGACGAGACAAAACAAATCAAAACAACCATACCGCAAATGTCTAGAAGTACGTTTCCCAGTGGGACAAACATTGGTCCTATACCCCTAGTATGGGACTATATGGGTCTATATGGGGCTACGTAAACAAATCCTGAAATCTGGTGACCATCTTGGATTTTTGCTAATTTAGAGTATTTATAGTGTTCTTATGTTGTTTCCAATGAATGGTTGGCCCCTTTATAAGAGTTTAGATCAAATGAAACAAATATTGGATGACATTTGAATGAATAATTGGCAATTATGTTTAAAAAATGATTTTCGATGATGGCCATTTTGAAATTCAAAATGGAGGTCCCAAATGTTAATGCAAAAACTGGCACCCATTCTTTTCTTAATCAGCGAACTTTCTAGATGTGCTTAGACATGAGTGCCAAGAATCTACCCGAAAAAATGACAAATCTGGAAAATATTACGTAAGCCCATAGACTATCAGGTAAACTTGCGGACCGTGGCATTCTTTTGTCATCGACTTCACTACCTCCGGTTCTCAGCGTGAGATCCCGTTCACTGTTTGAAGCCATCTTGGTTGTGATCAAAAACCTCAATGATTTATCAATCTTAAATCCAATAGTATTAACGCGATGCGCTGTCCTTTCTATTGTTTATTGCAACATCACAAAGCGCTGACATGTCTTCGTGGCGATAACGGTTGCTATCTGACGGCGGTAACAGTGACTGACTGAAATAGATAAAAGAAAACAATTCTTAGCTTCACAGCTTGGCTGGACAGTTAGCAACAAACGATATAGAAAGGTATTTACTTTAACTGGAATTACTTGGAAACGAACATATGTTTACAGTGTAGTCCGTAAACTGCGGATATTGCGGACACAACCCTATACACGCGTGCAGATCGGCAAAAGGTTCCAGATATTACACATAGCGACACAATTATACATACTTCCGTCGTTGTTGTATTATAGACAAACATTGTGGAACACAAACTTAGACAGCTCAAACTGACAGATTCTCAAGATAAACCGTAAACATTCACAGGTACGTTAATAGATAATACATGTACCTTTATCAAGCATTTAACAACATGCGATATAGAGAAATATGTTTCTGTACCGTTTTTATAGATCTCCGGCACCAAACGTTTTCCCAAAAGGAATCAATGATCTGCCATGTTTTTCATACGCACCACAGACGAACCGCACTCTTACAGCCACGTGCTACTAGTGAAAAGGTTACTACAGTTATATCCCCTGAAACGAGTTATCTGTGCCGGTATCGTGGTGAATATAATCTAATGAACTACAGCAGCTTGACCATTGCATTCTCGTTTGCTTAACATAAAGTAATACTGAAATTCAACCAGCTTAATAGGATTCACAAACCCCTTCTTTACATTTTAACACATCTCTACCCACCAAAAGTGGTATTAAAAGTACAATACTTATCCTATATCCTGATTTTGCATCAAATACTGTCAAAAACTTGGCACCTGCTAGGTTAGCTGACACCTTTTCTATGGTGATCATTGGGTAGTGCTGTCTACAGATTATCTCGTTTGAATGTCTTGGATCTAAACATATTCTAAGATACTTATTTGCTTTTACCACTGTAACCAAACTATTTACCCAATCAGTATGTTATATTCACTAGTCCTCCTTCGTATTATACGCGCAGTGATAACTTTGTAGTAACCCTGCATTGTCTGCGTGTCTTGTCTGTGTGTCGCGGATCACGCCATGTGCGAATACGGTGTGCTTCAACACATCTTGAGTTGTGTCGGTTTATTCTAATATCCACGGACAGCCATAGGATATTACAGTGGCGACGAGGTGAATTATCTTTTCGGTGATCATGACTAAACTACTAGATTTTCCACCGGTTTCCCCATTTCATGCTGGCCATATGACATCATAGAAAGTGTCGCCATTTGTAAAATATCTGAATTAAAGATTGAAAATACAATATCGATTGTTCTATTTCATGTTCAAATTTTAACGTGTTTTGACTTGATAGGCAGGAACAAGGAGAACTTGTAATAGGAAAATGATGCAAATCCATACACGATCCATAAACGATTTTGGTATTAAAAATTGCGGAATATTCTAAATGTTTATCATTTGCCGAGTTACAGTACGATGTGAGCATGCAGGCCGGAAAATTGTTTTATGAAGGATAGAGGGGGAATTCAAATAGACAACTAAAACCGAGTACACGAAGGAATATCATTAAACCAGCAAATTCGAGGAGAAAATATTCCTGTTGATATTCCAATAGTGTATTCTGGGTTATAAACCTATGGGAAGTGGTAAATACTGGTTGGACAGGAGCTGCGTATGAAGGAAACCACCACCCTTCAATGTGACGGAACCGCTGACAAATAGTATCACTATCTTGGGTACCAGGTATCGGTGGAGAACAACAAAAGCTTGACGATGGGTATGGTGAAAACTGTCGGGAGCGACATAGATACACATGTATATAAATCGTCGGGAGCGACATAGATACACATGTATATAAATCTAGTATAAGTGTCCTGTGATGCCCAAGTATTTCGCACAGTCTCTTACTCAGGTTAAAATAAATATACTCACCATTATAATGCATCAAATCATGTGTCAGGGGAGTCATTGTCCTTCACCCCTCCCTCCCGCATCAACCCAATTCATTTGGCTAACACTGGGCAGCGATATTCGTCTTTCTTTGAAAAATGTCAGAATGAAGATCTATATTATATTTATACTTCAAATAAGGAACTCACTGAGTACGTAACCAAACACCAATTACATTCACAATATTTACAAGTTGTATGTAAATCCCGGGGGACTTTGAAACCATCATAGGAGAGTTAAGTGAAGGTGAAAATTTGGGTGATAGGATGCTTCTGTCAGTCAAAAATCTCATGACAAATCAACCTGTTGTGAACAAGAAATTCAAGGAGGAGTTCGAAAACATACGACTCGAAGCCCTCGGAAGATGTGAAAAGAAGTGGGAGGCTTATCAGAAGACGACAAGAAAAAATTCAACCAGTGTCAATCAATGGTTTTGCCTTCTGCATGTCTTGCTCGGCCTGGATGAAGCGACTGAGACCGCGCGCAAGGAATACGAGTCCATCTTGGTCATTCATCTCGGTCGAGACACCTGCATGGAAGCAAGAGAAGCTGAATCACCATATACTACCGAGGCCATCAATCGTGCATGTGCCTTGTTTTCACCGTTAAGACAACCAACTGTTGGACTTCCTGAAGATTTCCGTGCATTCATCCTGGGGTCTTGTAGGAAATGCAGTTTCCTGCAGCATAAACACAATCGATTCAATGTGTTGGGCCATAATACTGTAGCATATGTGTATAATCATCATCAGATAGCCGAATTCTTTGACATCTCTCACCATG
Organism: Hanleya hanleyi; assembly: GCA_036873755.1. Lineage (NCBI taxonomy): Eukaryota > Metazoa > Mollusca > Polyplacophora > Lepidopleurida > Hanleyidae > Hanleya > Hanleya hanleyi. The sequence goes on from JAVTVY010025445.1 coordinate 50,833, forward strand.
ACAATCAGCTTATTAAGGCAGTAGCAGACCCAACATAGATGGTTTTCGTCTGTGCTGTCGCCATTGTCCATACTTACATCACTGCTCCATTTCATCGTGTCGTGCTACAGGAGAAAGCTGCCCCCACATATTGGACATGAACTCCATCATATTCAACATAAAACAACCATGCTGAAGCTGAGCCAGGATCCGGAATGCTTCATGTTGTCAGTTTTTGGTATATCTAAGGAAATGGCACTACTGAAATCCTGGATATTCACTGAGTGTATTGGAGATAACCTAGCAGCAGACGGGATGTTTCAACCTGACTCTGGAGGCCCTGTCACTTATTTCCAAGACAGACATAGTCATATTCACCAGACAGTTACATCACTATCGGGGAGATTAGGAAAGACACTGCAGATTTGAGGTTACAATCAACGACAGTCTCAATTCTCTATCGGCGAAAGTCAGTTTACATTACTAAAGTACCTAGGTAATTTCAAACCTAATGCCACAATCGCTCACATGGAATCCACCATTTTGTGGGCATAGTAACCCACTCATCACAGTGGTGTTGCATCATGTGCAAAAGGCTTCTTCCACACGACTACTTAACTGCTATAGGTATTTATCTCGGATATTATTTTTCACACATGGCCTTTACTTTGCCAATATACAAAGTTAATAAGCTTCATGTAGAAAGTATTTAAAAACGCGAGATGAATAAGTACTCCAGTTATGCATATGTGAAAACTACATGTGAAAACACATATATGGGAAGGGGAAGAGGTGCCGACATACTGACAGAGCCACATGACATCACAGTATAGTCTTCCGGTTAACCTATTCTAAAGCACATACCAAAAATCTAACGATTGGTGATATGTGTTGTATCTCAGGTGCGCTTTTATTGTACCTGTTCATGTGGCAACTTGGATGATATGACCACACGGCCCCTAGCACCGGCATAAGCGGTATTAGATACAAGTCTAGAGAGCTATGATGGAAATGCTCTGACAACTCGTATATTGGTAATTGGCGAGCTGTTTCGCTGTGACAACTCGTACACTGGGGATTGGTGAGCTGTATCGTCGTCAGATACGTCGTGGTATCACTTCCTGGACATATGGAGCTGTGTGAGCTGACCATAGTTATTTAGAAATAAATAGGTCTTGGTATAGTGAATTCCTTTGCACATATGATGAACATTTTTGAACGAAATAAACGTTCATCATGTGAATTGCTGTACACAAAGAATGAGGAAGAACGACAACAGCTATTTCAAGTTGCCAGGAAGACAAGTGAGGCAGTACCGTGATATGTGGAAAAGAAGACAGGAAGAAGTGAAGAAAGATCGGCTTGCTTTGATGCAAAAGAACGAAGAGAGTAGAGAGGAGAGAAAGCGACACGTGCTGCAGTTGCAAAGCAAAAAGCGTGAACCAGGTCACTGATGTGGGGCAATGTAAGTCCGCCGAGGATGCGAATCAGCTTGTTAAATTTCTACAAAACAATCATTCAACCATCTACAATTGACAAGTCAAAATTCTTCTCCATCCAGAAACAAAAGAAATTCAGCAATGAAAAAGTAGCCAGTAACCTCAATGAAATCATATATATACATATGCAAGACACAGAGCCATCCACGTCTTCAACCCCGTCCGTCTTAGATTACGACAGAATGTCACCCAGCAGTCCCGAAAAATGCTTCTGCGCAGCTACGATCCAGAAGAACAGTCTGTTATACGACGCAAGCAAAGAGAAGCAATGTCAGATATATGTGGCAAGAAAATTCGGCACAAGTGGACGCTAAATACTACCAACAGACTGTTCGAGTGAGAAGGACTGAGAGTGGATGCGCCTGATGTGGAGCCAACATTTTCAAATGACGTGCATTCAGAATCCTTGGCGCACTACATCAGCTATGATGTGAAATATGTGGACGACGACGCCATCTTCCATATCTGTTTGGAGAAAGACTGGTATCGTTGGGAGCTGGATCTGGTGGAGGAGGAGGATGAATAAATTCATAAGTATACCTCTTCAACCTCATCCACAAACACTTACCACCAGAAGTTTATGAATTTCACAACACTTGCACTGTAGCAACTGTAATGACACAGATGTGGTGCGGGTACATATATTCAATGCTTTGATAATAAAGTTTTCACCAAATTACAACACATATAAGGGAAGTGGGAAGAGGTGCCGACATACTGACTGCGTCACATGACTTCACAGAATAGTCTTCTGTTTAAACTATTCTAAAGCATATACCAAGAATCTAACGAATCGTGATATGTGTTGTAATTCAGGTACGCTTTTATTGTACCTGTTCATGTGGCAACATGGATGATATGACCACACGGCTCCTAGCACCGGCATAAGCGGTATTAGATACAAATCTAGAGAGCTATGATGGAAATGCTCTGACAACTCGTATACTGGTAATTGGTGAGCTGTTTCGCTGTGACAACTCGTACATTGGATATTGGTGAGCTGTATCGTCGTCAGATATAAATGACGGCAATTAACACAAAAGACTAGTCTGTAAGGCCCGATGTCGACCCAGCATCAACTTCCCACAAATGCCAACATATATCAAAGACCAGAAGGTCTGTACAGGGGGCAGGCCTCGGGGACGAAACGTCCACTAGCAGAATCTCGCCATATACAGGTAAAAATTACAACACATATAAGGGAAGTGGGAAGAGGTGCCGACATACTGACTGCGTCACATGACTTCACAGAATAGTCTTCTGGTTAACCTATTCTAAAGCAGACACCAAGAATCTAGCGATTCGTGATATGTGTTGTATCTCAGGTACGCTTTTATGGTACCTGTTCATGTGGCAACATGGATGATATGACCACACGGCCCCAAGCACCGGCATAAGCGGTATTAGATACAAATCTAGAGAGCTATGATGGAAATGCTCTGACAACTCGTATACTGGTAATTGGTGAGCTGTTTCGCTGTGACAACTCGTACATTGGATATTGGTGAGCTGTATCGTCGTCAGATGTAAATGACGGCAATTAACACAAAAGACTAGTCTGTAAGGCCCGATGTCGACCCAGCATCAACTTCCCACAAATGCCAACATATATCAAAGACCAGAAGGTCTGTACAGGGGGCGGGCTTCGGGGACGAAACGTCCACCAGCAAAATCTCGCCATATACAGGTAAAAATTACAACACATATAAGGGAAGTGGGAAGAGGTGCCGACATACTGACTGCGTCACATGACTTCACAGAATAGTCTTCTGGTAAACCTATTCTAAAGCACATACCAAGAATCTAACGATTCGTGATGTGTTGTATCTCAGGTACGCTTTTATTGTACCTGTTCATGTGGCAACATGGATGATATGACCACACGGCCCCTAGCACCGGCATAAGCGGTATTAGATACAAATCTAGAGAGCTATGATGGAAATGCTCTGACAACTCGTATACTGGTAATTGGTGAGATGTTTCGCTGTGACAACTCGTACATTGGATATTGGTGAGCTGTATCATCGTCAGATGTAAATAACGGCAATTAACACAAAAGACTAGTCTGTAATTACAAGCGTCTAGTCCGTCATTCATAATCCAGCCGTCGTCCATTAGAGAATATCCGCGTCCATAATCCAAAGACCTATTCCATTTTCCATATAACAGTATTAGCACCAAATTCAAAAGACAATCATAGTATACATAAACATAGGCTTGTTTCCTGCAAGAGAGAAGCGGTCAACAGTTTTCAATGATGCCGGCAAGACATCATGATGTTCCAAAAATATCAAATCCGTATCGCTGATCAGTATTCTTAATCCATAATATTCGTTATAGAGTCGTCATCTAAAAAATGATGTATCTCAGTCACGCTTTGATTGTGACTGTTCATATGAGTACCATCAGGATCTTGAAGTACATGGGTTCATACGGCCCCTAGCCCCGGGTTAAGCGGAATTAGACACAAGTTACGAAACGTAGCGCCATAGATCTTGCACGCTACGTTCGTATTTTGCTATCAGCATGCGATATGTATCGCCAAATTTGAAAACTTTGAGTGGAGGCGCTTGGTGGAATAGCCCTGTTTTATAAGTTTCTGCAACAATGTTTTGTGACGTTGATTAAAATCGCCACATTTAACACAGGATCTAGCAAATGCTACTAGGCGAGATATGTATACGCCATATGCAGGTCCCACTGGAATATTACTGTCCAGAAAGGGATAGTTTACGATGTCGAAATTGTAATCATCTCTTTTGTCATAAAGTCGATGAGAGAGAATGCCCGCTTCATTTTTATAGAGATATAGATCTAAATATGATGTGCCTGTAGGGCTATCTGTAGTTTCCTTCAAATCCAGTGAAGGTGGATATATATCCTTCACTGCGTCATTTATATAGCGATTATCCACAGCGAGAAGATCGTCTATATAGCGTTTGGTGAATGAGAAGGAACGGGCTTTGAATGGATCGGTTTTTGAAAGCGCCTGCATATAGTCATATTCATAAGAGAACAGATACAGGTCAGCCAACAGGGGTGCACAATTAGTACCCATTGGAATACCTATATGCTGCTGATATATTGTGTTGCCAAATTTCACATAGATATTTTTAATGAGAAATTCAAGCAACTCTATAAACAAAGAAACATCCCATGAATGATATCTCGATGTCGACCCAGCATCAACTTCCCACAAATGCCAACATATATCAAAGACCAGAAGGTCTTTGAAATGACCATGCACTGATTTGCATGGTGCATGCACTGATTTGCACAGTGCATGGTCAGAAATGAAACATAGTCCCAAGCAGCAATAAAGGGTTCCAAGTGTATCAGTAATAGTGGTTCTCTAATGGACGACGGCTGAATTATGGATGACGGACTGGACGCTTGTAATTTCGAAATATGGCCGAGCGAATCGATGAAATTCTCTACTTTGGCTTCCATTCCTTCTTCATCTTCATGTTCAGTAACATACATATCCGTTTTCGTCATCAAAATACGTTACTTGAAAATCCCACAATTTTGATTGGTCGATGGTGGTCAGATTTATTTGGGGAACTACTTCAAATGAGGAGTTCCTGATATCTTGACCCATTCATCATATATGCCAGCTATCGCGTCGATCTTTTCAGCGGCAATTCCGCAGATGAATACACTGAAAGGTTTTCGTATCAATCCAAAAAGGCCACCGGGGCTTCAAACCGATCGGCTTGTACCTAGGATACTTTATATCTCATTGGCCCTTGCTGGACGTACGTGTAATTCGCGAACTGATTTGTGGGCTTTCTTGATATTAACCGCTGTTGAAAGTAGATCGACCTTCACGAATATGGATTAGCATTCCAGACTCCCAACATTTTTCATTACAGCGCATGCTATATTTAGATTTCATTTACTGTATCAGTCTACCTTACATCTGAGTAAGGATGTAATATATTAGTTGGATTGCTCATACACTGGACTTGTTGCGTGAAATTATTTAACGTTTGTAAGCGGAAATCTTGTCCATGTACAAAACGACAACGTGTTAAGAGAACGATTGGACTTCTCTATGAATAGAGCGCATTGTGAAAAAGAGCTGACACTATTATCGCAGACTGTGCTGCGCAGTAAATCAGGTTAAATGAAATCCCACCCCTTCTTAGGATCAATTTCAGACAGATTTGAGAACAATCACATCAGCTTCGGGACATTATCCCACACTAATTTTTAATATCAACTTGAAATTAAAATTTTCGTTGAAATATTTTAATCTTATATGAATTTGAATACAAATTTAATTTAATTGTAAATTCGAATTCATATTGGAATTTGAATTTGAATTTTGAGATTGGAATTTAAATTTGAAATTGAAGTTCAAAAATTGATATTTTTATATATAGAATTTGAATTAAAATTGGATTTCAATTTAAAATTCTAACTGAAAATTCAATTTCCATTTAAAAGGAATGTAACTGGTGAACGTGAGCGGCCAGAGAATTTATTTTCCTCATAGATTCTTCTACCAGATATTTGTTATATATTTTTTTTCAAGGAGTACTTAACTAAAACAACATGGAGGCCGCCCTGTTTGAATGATCCTGACGTGAACGAACAGTGGTTCTACTGCCTCTGAAGGTAAAAAATGTGTCAATGCACCAGCCCACTGACCGAGGTACAGTTTTCGAGGCCGAAGCGTACAGACATGAAAGGGGATGATAATGCCACTAGCAGCCGGGATGCTGGTAGTTCACAGGTAGATGGACTACAGTTTGAGCCAAAAAGAGTGAAAACAGAGTGACAGCGAGGAGAGCTCGTCGAAAGGCGGCCATGAGGAAGGTGAGGCGGTGAGGTCGACCGTGACGTTTCTGACACTACCCGACTGGGAAATACGACCTGGTGCCGGAGTCGTCACTGTTCGCACATTTGGCTCAAACAAGAGAAAGAATGTGTTTGTTGCAAAGATAAGGTATTCGCAGTATCCATAAATGTGGGTAAGTTGTTGATCTCGGCCGAGAGAATTTCAGATAACGTAGCCTGATTAACGGCACAACCGAATTTTGCGCTTTCCCATTTTTTTTAAATTCTGCCCAAAACAAACATAGCAGCCATTCATTGGAAAAACATTGGAAAATATCACTGTTTCAAGTTTTTTTTTCAGTCTATAGGAACCCTTGCTTAATTTATCGCAGACTTTACGTTCCCTTTACTACGGAGCCGTAAAAGGGACATGGAAATTATTTTTTTCAACCCCTGAAAATTTTTCTTTTCGTCTTATTAAGTCGTTATAACGACTTAATAAAAAAAAAAAAAAAAAAATGGGGGCTGAAAATTTTTCTTTTCGTCTTATTAAGTCGTTATAACGACTTAATAAAAAAAAAAAAAAAAAAAATAGGGGCTATTTTTTTTTTTTTTTTTTTTTTTATGTCGTTATAACGACTTAATTGACCAATGAAATTGCAGCATTAAGTCGTTATAACGACTTATTAAGTCGTTATAACGACTTAATTGACCAATGAAATTCCGTCTTACTTCTGCAGCTTTTATTTTGTTAACTGACAACTCCCCGGTGAAACAGCGTTTAGATATGCAGTATGAAGTCTGATAATGCCATTGAAGTAATAAACTTTGGATAAATTGGAGAGATATGTAGGCTATAGAGGTGGGAAAAGTTGACGGCGTCTGCCGACTAAAAGGCAACCCTATGACTCTATGCCCAAACCTGCCAATTCACATGGATTCTCTGTGTTGGTCCGATAATATCGCCAAAATTGTTTTGCTCGCCACCAACGATTACAGATAATTGAGGAGCTTGTAGCGTTGGCTCGAGCGGTATGGCGGCTCACTTCAAAGAATTAAAAATGGGTCAGACATGCTGATAATTGTATAGGTAGTAGTCCACTCCTAAACAGCCAAGCGAAAAAATGTGAAATGCAGACGGATTTTACTAACACCTATTCAGGCACGGCGGAGCCGGGGAAGAGGGGTGGGATGGGTTGAGAGGCTAAACACTGGATTATAGTTTTGATAATTTTCGCAGAGAATAACACATGTGATACAAATGCCGTAATCCTACTATCATAATGCACCACAACACAGCGTTTGCATGCGTAAATTCGACACTTTCTGGGAGAGCCGTTCATAGATTGAACAAGACTGAACTTATGGAGTTTACATCCAGTTATGAAAAATGGAGAGACCCATGCAATCAAAAACATGAGAGTGGGAACTGAGCTCCAGATCGAGCAACGGTTTAATGTTCATTCAAAACAAACAGAAAATATACCGTCAAAATGCACCAAAACAAAATAAATCGAACATAATGTATGTAGATTAACTTTCATTTTTGTTTCGCATAAGCACGCATCGATATTGAAAAGTATCAGACCTTATGCCCCCATTTGACATTGTGGTAAAACACATACAAATCAGGACTAACACTTCACACGTGGAGCGCTCGTAGCCATAATGTTTTCATATTCAACATCGAAATATAGTACGCTCACAAACCACATAAATAGATGTCTGTTTAATATATCAATAGATACTCTGATTACATAATCCACATTCGTTTATTTTAGATATAATTTCAAGATATTATTTCTACGTGAAATTCCAGGGTTCGCTGATCCCTCTCTCATTTTTTTCTACAGGTCTAATTGGGGGGGACCCCTGACCCCACCCCCCGTAGATCTGCCCTTGATAGTGCCTATCTAAACGCTGTTTCACCGGGGAGGTGTCAGTTAACAAAATAAAAGCTGCAGAAGTAAGACGGAATTTCATTGGTCAATTAAGTCATTATAACGACTTAATAAGTCGTTATAACGACTTAATGCTGCAATTTCATTGGTCAATTAAGTCGTTATAACGACATAATAAAAAAAAAATAAAAAAATAGCCCCTATTTTTTTTTTTTTTTTTTTTATTAAGTCGTTATAACGACTTAATAAGACGAAAAGAAAAATTTTCAGCCCCGATTTTTTTTTTTTTTTATTAAGTCGTTATAACGACTTAATAAGACGAAAAGAAAAATTTTCAGCCCCCATTTTTTTTTTTTTTTTTTTATTAAGTCGTTATAACGACTTAATAAGACGAAAAGAAAAATTTTCAGCCCCCATTTTTTTTTTTTTTTTTTTATTAAGTCGTTATAACGACTTAATAAGACGAAAAGAAAAATTTTCAGGGGTTGAAAAAAATAATTTCCATGTCCCTTTTACGGCTCCGTACTTTACAGAATTTCTATGAGACTTTTTATCAGACAGGGAGGCTGGAATTCTGTTGACAATTGGCTTGAAATGTTCATTATTTTATTTTGGGGGAGTAGGTGAGGAGAAGGGCGACATACAAGCACCCAAAACAAACACCCCTGTCCCTCGAAATGTCAAAAGTGGATGGTACTGAAGTAATACAATTCACATTTTTTTACGCGTAAAAACTTTCGGCCTACATTCCTCCATTCACAAATCGGATACAGCAAGGAGATGTGTTGAAAACGTACTCTTGAAGCAAAGTGTAGCCTAAAGCTCACTGAGAACCAGGAACATTAAATGTGCATGTACAATTAGCAAAATGTGTGGTTCATCTGTCATCTGCTTCGGTTAGTGGTAGAGGAGGATCACAGAAGTGATAGAGAATAAAAAGGGCATTTAACGCCCACTGGGGGCCGGAAATATAAAGTTATCTGGCTGGTTCCTACGGTAACAAGGAACAGTTTTAGTCGAACATGTGAAAGTTTATCTGTCGCCATCGGAAGATGTCCAGGATGGTATATGAGGCAGATCTCCACTTATAGAATGAAAATATTGATTGCCATGCAGAATTTAAATATAAAACTATTGCAGATATATTTTAAATGTTTAAAATAAATATAAAATTATTGCAGATAAGTTTTTTAATGTTTAATATAAATATAAAATTATTGCATAGAAATTTAAACTTTCGAATGTATATAACTTTTCTCAAAATATTGCAACACTTGAATTTAGATTCTGGTAAATGCTTTATTTGGGTTACAAATACTAATAATTAAGTGGAAGTGTATTGATAGGCCTACTGGGATTATCCAGCCTTGGAGTTCGTTGTTCATTAAAATTAATTTTTTGTGTTTTACTTATACGAAAATCGGTCAGTCCTTCTGGATAATCTCTACTCACAAGAAAATATAACACGAACCACTTCCCAGTAATGGAATTACCAGAAAACCTTTTGATGCGTTTGCTAAGATATTCAGTTAACACATTCGACCGATCTTACCTGGTGACGTGAAGTTTGGTCGAAACCAACATACGGGTTCCTTTTTCCTCAATTGTTTTGGTAGTCAGGATTATTAGTGCATAGGTACAGATCAACCGAATTATGAAATGGGATGATTTGATTAGATGCTCTCCAAATTGATAAGTTCAGAATAAATCGAACGGAGGAGAAAAAAATTCAGAGACGTACTTAGAGACGCGAATGTCTTCCCGCCTGGATTGGGGAGTTTCAAGAGCGCACATGTATCTACACAATGCGATTCTACTTGACCTTCCAGAATTCTGAACACAAGAAGTATAAAAATATACCTAGGTAGCTTCCTGGCACAAAGAAGATGTAGATGTTAGATATTTTACACGAGGACTTTTTTATTCTGAAAATGAGATAAAAATAACGTTTCCATGCAGCCAGTATAATTATCTGCATATTATATAATAACGCTCTATGACAGCTCTCTGTCAGTTAACAAGAAGAACCAAGTGTTATCATCCTCTCCCCCAGTATGCAACCTCGACCAACCGGGAATGGGACACCCCAACCACCAAGGTTCTTTTGGTTTACACTGGTTTTTAGCGAAACTGTACGGGGACACTTGGGGTAGGGAAATGATGCGAATACCCATCAGGTATCTGAGATTGATATCGAGTGTAAGAAATACCGATTCCACGTGGTAAATATTGTAACTAACCTTTCGATTTATTCTGAACCCATTAATTTCGACAGCTTCTGAACAAATCATCACTCTTCATAAGTCCTTGATACGTACGTATATCTGATAAACCCGTTCATCCAATAATCATAACTACCAAACCACCAGCAATTAACGCAAAACGAACCCGTATTCTGGGTTTCGACCAAACTTCACATCACTGGATAAGATCAGTCGAATGTGTTAACTATATTACCTAGCATTCGCATTAGGTTTTATGATAATTCGATTACACGGGAGTGAGAGTAGAGTTTATCCGGAATGACTGACCGATTCTCGGAATACTGAAGCAAAATATATTGATATTAATGAACAGCGAACCCTAAGGTAGGTGTATCTGCATGTTGCTTGTACAAGGAGTGTGGTATAACAAGGGAAACAACTCTCCAGTGCCTCGACTAATCATATATGCAAGGCCGTTAACAGAAATGTTGTTATCATTATTCGATGAATCGCAAAACAGGAGAAAAATTACAAAAGGCTACATAATAAATAAATAAATAAATAAATAAATATGCAATTACCAAAATGCAGATTGTTGCAAAACATCCGTTCGTCTCTACGTCTACAATCAAATAAACTATAATCGTTAATTTTTTACAGAATTGATGGGGTTGTGTCGGTTATAGCGCCTGTCTTGTATGGCCAGGCGGTTAATCATACATGACGTGTGTTTGAGTGCCGTCAGACCAATGTGTTATTTTCTAGAAGGTACCGAAAAGAAAACCTAATAAAAAACTGAGAACGAATTTACTTCTAACGTTGTGTTATACATACAGATGGTCTGTCACCGGAGCATAAACGTAGTGGTGAACTACTAGTACTACATATTGTATGGTACATCTATGTGTTTATAGCTGACCACATGTAGGTACCAGACCACTATTAAAAATACTGCCGATCCGTTAACCTGTTTAGGCAACCTCTGCCAGAGAGGTGAATTGTTTTCAATATTTTTTTCAGTCTCTGTTGCGAGGAATAATTGAAGGCCAGTGGTGGGTGATTGGAGTATGGTATGTGTTTGGTTCCGCTGTGAGTTTGATTTTAACTCAAGGCCTAATAAGGAGTTGCCAAGAGGGACTATTTGGGTGCCTGTGCACCGCTTTCTGAAAGCAGAGAAAAAAGCCAAAATTATGACGTCATTTGTAGGAGCGCGCATAACTCAAAATTTCAATGGGCGACCCCCGTCAAGAACTCTGTCCGGTTGTAGTACTTGAATTAAAGTACTTCTGGCCGAAACATGGAAATCGAGACTTAATTAATTAATCGAGGAGATGCAATTACGTTAACACTTTTTAACATTACCGCCAATGTAAATTTTAATAGTGGTCTGGACCCTGTATCAGGTGTGTCTGCACGTTACAAGGGAGCCAACTCTCCAGTGCCAGAACGAATCATATATGATATGCCGCTCGCGGTGCATGAGCTTGTCCAGGGAAATCTTATCATCTGAACATCCGTAGAAAGTACTCGGTCGATTACATAGAGAGCAAGGGTAATATCATTACTTTATTATATTATGGAAAAAATCGGTACAAACATGGAATTACTAGCATGACCAAACGCAGATATTTTCCAAAATGATAATATAAACATCTGACCCTCTCCGCGTCCATTTCTCCCTCCAGCCGGAGTGTACTATTTGGCCACATATTCTGTCTGAAAAATATCTTATACCCTCTGAACAGGTCTGGCTGTTGCCAATGCGAAAACTTAACCGACATACGTTTTCACTGTACAACAATCAGACTTTGTTTGCTATTCAGTGATTATTTCTTACAGGTTGGTCTCCTCATATTTGTACATTTAAGCATTCACAAGAATATTTCAAGGAATTGAGTACGACAAAGGGTTTTGATAAAACAAATGAATCATGCTTGTCGGCCTGTAACACAAACCGCCCCGATAGAGAATTGTATGCTCATGAGGAGTAGTATTTGCTGCCGATAAAATGATTGTTGATATGTAAACTTTTTCAGATCTAGATTCCAATGGAAAAATGCCGAAGGGAGAGGGGGGGGGGAGTTTTATCAAATTAAATTAACAGCCACAAATAGCCAAATGATTTCCATATAGTACCATTCTGGTAATGGATTAGAAATTGTCTAATAATAGTTTCACACAATCTGCCAACCAATATCCGAAATACCCCACCGTTGCAGCTACCATGACTTCCCCAGTCTTCTTTCTCCGATCACGTCCCTTCATCCGTATTGTCGTCATTCATGAATCCCATTACCAAAATAAATATATAGTTAATGTATAGCGAATTTGTGGCTGGTTTATGGTGTGTGAAAGCTCTATGGACAGTTAGAAGGGTGAAAATATTAAATATGAATGTATGGAAGCTAGGGTCTTTCTGAAGATAGTGAGTTATTTGACTGCACAATATAGGACTTGTCCACACTGTGGTCGCAAACAATTTGAAAGTGTTATCATTGCCAGTTTATCTGGAAGAAATAACTTTTAACCTTTTGACGTTTCCGGGATTTCGTTTAGCATAATAATAGGACATCGTTAATGGTATACTTTTCGGTCCAGTTATTATGACCGAGTCTTTATTTATGGATCAATCTTTATGACCGAGTCTCTGTTGCTTCATCAATCATTAATTACGACCGAGTCTTTCTTTTCAGAAATGGTTTTATACAGCTGAATATTGGAATCTTTATCCGTAGAACAAACATTGACAAATAGGATATTCGTGTAACAATTTTTTTTCTGAAAGTCAGTGAGCATTAATAATCCCCATTCATACATTCCTAAATACAAATTTGGCACGCGATTAAGGGATGTTTGAGAAATACATGGCTAAAGGCCAGATTTGATTTCTCAACAAACAGATACCTAATTTTGGGCTAATTTTCAGGCATGGTAAATGTATTTATTATATTCAAATAATTGGAAACGAATGACATGTCGTATATAGATGCTTTGATATCAGAATTTCATCAAGACACACCACAGGGATACCCATGATGTATAGCAATTACCTAAACCTTACTCTGTTAACGCTTTTCAGTTTTTTTTTCTCTCCAGCACATGTGTAGTTTTGATATTCTGCTCGGAGACTGTTGTCATTTTGTGCCCCTTACAGCATTCATAACAGGCCTCGCACAGGTCATGCAATTCCAGGCCCTAAAAGTAATGGAATTTCGTTGAAAGATCATGGAAAGTTAGAGAAAATAAATGTCCGGGTCCGAGTCCGGGGGAAATGAGTGGAAAAAGCTAAGTTATTCTCTGAAGTTCAGCGAAATTATTGCGGATTAAAAATCCAAACAGCCGTGAAACGTCTTTGCTGGTGACCGAATTTCACCAAATTGGAACGAGGTCAGACAGCTCATTTACATATTTTGTGTAGTTCATTGGTTGGACTAAACTCGTGACTCTTTCCCGCTGAATTAATATTCATATTCTGTGACGTGTATTGGTCGAGGTCATAATGTCGACATCAGCTGATTGGCTCACGCTCTTGACATATGTACTAATTTACGTATCCATAACTGCCGCCATTGGTCAAATTGCAGTGACAGTTTTTCCCTCTGTGAAATGAGGAGGACGGTCGCCATTGTTTGTTGTTTTGGAATTTAGCTTTGGGCTAATTTTGCCGATGCCGGGAAAATGCAAATTTAGTGAACATTGGCTGAGACTGGATGATTATAACTGTGGTTGTCCCGTCACGATGAGAGGACAGCCACGTGCACGGTGTGTCAAACAAATGTGGATCTGTACACTATGGGCGATGGTGCTTTACGGAGCCATACAAAAATTACAGGGTACAAATTACGCATGGACAAAAAAATCAGGGACGGTCAACACATGAACATAGCGGCATTTCTAACTATACCCGAGACAACAACGACAATAAATGAGACTGCCGTGCCCGCCCGAGCTTCAGCTCTACCTTGAACCGTGAGACGAGCAATACCGTGCACGACCGTGGCCGTGTGCCAACATCTGCTGGCGATCACCGCGAAGGTATTTCTGGCTTTCTGTCAGTAAATTAGACATTGGAACCGGAAATATTGTGGTGTTTGAAACAAATACAGTCACACTGGTATAGATAGAAAATAGTCTTTCAATATGAAGTCGGACATGGACGATGGCTGACTTGTGAATGTCTGATCTAAAACCTGTATGAAAAGTGTAGTTTAGAGGTCATGGAAATTTCAAGATTGGTCATAGAAAAGCCATGGAATTTTGAACCTCTGAAGATGCACGAACCCTGTCATAAAAAATACCATTCTTCTCTCTGGCCAGTCATATACACATTCGCAATGCACGGTGGCTTGTGCATTGAACGTGATAATTGGGAGATTATCGCAGTAAATTTTATCTTTCCAATTTCTTTAAAAATTTTGCCTTTCCAATCTATTTTATCCGGTATCATTTGTTACGGCGGGAAGGATAGCCATTCTCCAGGGTCCATCGACAACCGATCATATCTGGCTATTATCTGGCGCTGATTGCCAGAGTCACTGTGCCACAAGGCAATAGCATCCCCGCAGGATAATCAGCGAGTAATTTAGGACCAGCACTTGTCTCATCAGGTTTTTGAGTCAATCTTTCAAATGCAAGAACTCGAAATTGGTACATGATATATAGATCTGAAACTTCAAGGACTTCAACTTCATTTCTTTAAGACAACAGGCACACAGACTTGCAGTGTTTTACAGGATAGTTGACGGCAAAGCGAGTTTGCCACTTATGGAACACCTCGCCGCTCCTACTCTCGATCGTAACTCTTATAACACAGGTAATCCAAATCAATTTATGATTATGATACAGATCTAAATACCAATATCAATACCCAACTATTCATGGAAAACTTATCACAGAGACTACTCGATTTTGAAAATATTTTGTACTTCACACAAAAAACTGATAATTTTGAAACAATCTGTCTTTGATCGGAGAAGGTTTATACACTCTGCAAAGCGATCAAATGGTATTATTTAGGCCTGTATCTTTCTCATTTTGTTACCCCGGAGCATCTTTCACCACAAAGTTGTATTTGTCTATATTTGGTTCTGCATATTATTAGTTGCCTGTTGGTATCTTGTGGTATTTTTTTATGCACATTGACTTATGTTCTAACTGTATAAGGGAGACGTCATAATAACCTAGACATAAGGTGATCCCCATTCTTTGCATGAATTCATGAATAAATACTATTTAAACCAAATCAATTTTGTTCCCACTCTACATTAATGATCCTATAGATGTTGTGGACAAGGAAAATGCCATTCCACAAAAGAAATTGAGAGCTGAGAATCCGTGACTTTGCAGTTTTCATATTTAGGTCGGTTTGAGAGAGAGAGAGAGAGAGAGAGAGAGAGTAATTACAACACATATAAGGGAAGTGGGAAGAGGTGCCGACATACTGACAGAGCGACATGACTTCACAGTACAGTTTTCTGGTTAACCTATTCTAAAGCACATACCAAGAATCTAACGATTCGTGATATTTGTTGTATCTCAGGTACGAAGGTTTCAGCGATATTTCAGCTAAATAGCGACGATCAAACAAAATGTTAAGTATTCAAGTAAATAACTTAGTAATCCAACACATTAAATCATACACACATTAAAACTTATGAAATAAATCGATTTCACTCAAATAACATAAGATACAGACTTCTTTCACCCGACTAGTAATCCAACACATTAAATCATACACACATTAAAACTTATGAAATAAATCGATTTCACTCAAATAACATAAGATACAGACTTCTTTCACCCGACTAAAAAGATCTTCCAAAGTAGCTGCACGACAAAAAGAATCTCTTTCAATATTGGGATTTGGGACTGGCTCTTTGTTTAGTAAATGTTCGTGAGTTAATCGTGTATGGCCGATTCTACATCGCCTGACCATGGCCTGATCGAAACCTTTCTGGCTGTTCAGATGAGTATAGCCTACAGAATTTTTGAACTCCTGAAGTCTGTTATCATCCACAGCATGCCACAAAGATTGAAACAGCCTTCTCACATAAGTATAGATAGAGGGTCTGAAATCGCTATATGGGATTCCAACATGATCAACCTCATAATCAAGGGCAACCTTAGCTATTCTATCAGCCTCAGTATTTTTTTTAAATATTTATATTCTCGAGTGTATTTTGGTGCTAACATCTATCGTTTGGACTCTTCCAATTATATACAAATGATTATACGTTCCCTTTCCCCACTATCTATTTCTGGAAATATTTTTTCCCGCCAACGCTCACAGTAAAATGGCTGTACGTTATGCCCACACGAATCTTCGGCCTGCCGCCCATGGGCTAAGCCACATACCCTACTCTTGAAGATTACAATTTCAAAAATTAGTCAGTTCGAGGTGTGAACGGGAGTAGATTGTAGGCCCCTTTATACATATATATCTCGCATTCGCTCTCGGTCTATAACACGACTATCTAATGCCTGTCCAATTCAACTCCGTCATTCTCAGAATATCCAGACAGGATAAACATCGAATTTGCACTTTGACAGTCTTCTTTTGATCACAGCAGGATGAAGTCGTCATCGGGGTCCCTTCCATTAGAGCCTTTCTTCAGACTATATGGTTATGACGTATAATCAGCAGCAGCGGAAATTTCATGCCACATCTGAGAAGTATAGATCAACGCAAATGTAATTGTGTTCACTGCCAATTAGCGGTAATCTGTCTTCACTCCGTCTGGATTTAATTTTTTCTAATCTATAACAATGCCAAATTCTAAGTTGGCACCACATATGGGAACTGCGATCTTAAGCGATATACTGTAGAAGGATATCCACACACCATATTATTCTAATTTTATTGTTCTACACCTTTGGACATATAGCGATGAAACAACAACCCACATATTATGGCTAGATATCCATATACATGTTCTAAATTATTAATGAATCTGCTATGTCCGAATTTCGTTTTGCTGAAACAAAATTATTGGTCTCCAGCTGGTGCCACCTATGTGTGTGGATGGGGAGTTGGAGTGCAATCTCGAGTGACATCTTGTGGCAAGACATACATATACCAAACTTGAAAAGAATTCGCTATGCCGTTCTAATTTTGTTGGTACCAGTTTGCCCACAGGTAGCGTCATCTAAATGCGTGTGGGAACGGAAAGCGATCCCGAGCGATATTTTATGATTTGACATCCGCATGCCAAATTTGGAAAGAATCTATTCTTTCGTTCTAATTTACTGTCCGAAAACACAATTTTAAGCATCCAGGTGAAAATGTTGACGAAACGATATACCAATCAGCATCTTGTGGCAAGATATCGATATACCAAATTTATAAAGAATTCAAACAGTCGTTGCATTGCTTTTGCACAAACTTTTAAGTTGGCCAGATGGCACCACCTGTGGGCTTATGTGGATGGAATGCGGCCCCATTCACATCAAATATTCACATCTAATTTGAAAAACAAATCCGTTATGTCGTTCTAATTTTATTGTTAGCAAACGAAATTTGGTCTCTAGGTGACGTCTACTATGGGTGTGTGGACGAAATTCAGTCGTTCTTCTTTTATTGTCTGAAAACAAAAGTTACAGATGGACCCAGGTGGCGCCATCTTCGGGCAGATGAAGACAGAAAGCGACCCCAATGCAAGTGATATCTTGTGGCATGATATCCACATAGCACATTTGGAATTAATTGTTTGAGTCGTTCTAATCTTATTATACAAGAACGAAATTTATCTTGCTAAACAGGTGGTGTCACCTACGTAAATACGACGATGAATGAAGTCGCAAGTAACACATTAGCCTGGATGCATCAGTAGTAGAGAAAAGACCGATTGGGTCTGATTGACCTACTTTTGAGGCGGAACTGGGGCGGGGTTTCCCACTGGGGGATTCCCCAGTGGGGGTTTCCCCATGACGATCACGTGATCAAGGCATGTACTGACCTGTCCAGGCTATAGTTCCGGCAACCTGTAACCTTTGTATTCCTCCGCGGTGATGCGGTTTTGGGGGGTGATGCGGTCGCCGGGAAAAGCTTCCGCGGAGAAAAAGTAGTCCCTAGATAAAACGGTCCGATTGGGTCGAGTGAGGTATCAAAGTGAAGCTTATGTGAAGGGGCATCTAATGGGTTGGGTGTGGGGTTGAAATATCGGCCTTCTGCGCATGCGCGGTGGCCGAAGGGTATGAAAATAGCCGTTTTGGAGCTAGGGGAGCCCCTAGTGGACCGATGGGGTCGAGTGAGGTATCAATGTGAAGCATTCATGAAGGAGCATCTGACGGGTTGGGTGTGGGATTGAAATAGCGGCATTCTGCGCATGCGCGGTGGCCCAAGGGTATGGAAATAGCCGTGTTGGAGCTAGGGGAGCCCCTAATGGTCCAATGGGATCGAGTGAGGTATCGAAGTGAAGCCTAGGTGAAGAGGCATTCAGGCAATGGGGTGGGTGCATGTAAAATTTTTCCTGAAAAAAAAAAAAAATACGGAACACGGACTTTATCGAAAAACCTGGGAAAATGCCTATATGGGGTATGAGGGGTATATAGGTCGCCGGGCTTAACGGGGCTTGTCTATCAATAGAGTTATCTCCCCCTAGTTCCAGGGTGGGTGTATGTAAAAATTTTCCTGAAAAAATACGGAATACGGACTTTATCCTAAATTACGGGAAAATGCCTATATGGGGTATGGGAGGTATAGGACCATCCTGGGAAACCTACTTCTCGACATTTGCGGTATAGGTTGTGGGGTCGCGTTTTACTCGTCTCGTCATTTAGAACATGATAGGAAGTGTCCCGGCACGAATCGGTGAAATTTTTGAAAAAAGTCACCGAACCTCATATAGTCCCATACTGGGGTTTTGGATCAATGTTTGTCCCCCTGGGAAACGTACTTCTATACATTTGCGGTAGGGTTGTGGGGTCTCGTTTTACTCGTCTCGTCATTTAGAACATGATAGGAAGTGTCCCCGTGCGAATCGGTCAAATTTTTGAAAAAGTACGATATAGCCCCATATAGACATATATATATAAATATATATTCCCATACTGGGGTATAGGTTCAATGTTTATCCTACTGGGAAACGTACTTCTATACATTTGCGGTAGGGTTGTGGGGTCTCGTTTTACTCGTCTCGTCATTTAGAACACTATAGGAAGTGTTGCGGAGCGAATCGGTGAAATTTTTGAAAAAAGTCACCGAGGCCTGGGTATAGGCCTATACTGCATGGCTATGGGTGTATAGGCCCATACGGGGTGGACATGTTGGAGTCTAGGTGAGTCCCTAATGATCCTATGAGATCGTATGAGGTCTTATTTTGAAGCTCTCATGCAGAAGCATCCGACTGGGCTAATGGTTCGTCCGTGTTCAATAGTCTGCGCATGCGCAGTCTGGCCGTAGTATAGAAAACAGGCATTTTGGGTGCTATGTAGGCGTGTGTTTGGGTTAGAGATGAGCTAATCACGGTTCGAATGGGTCGTGTGAGGTGTCAAAGTGAAGCTTGTGTGGGGTAGAGTCAGAATGGTGTGTTTTTGAATGCATGTCGCGTTAATCTGCTCATGCGCAGTTGGTTGTAGTAAGTAAAGTGGCCATTTTGGGGCAGTGAAGGAAGGTATTTGGGGTCGAGAGGGGCTATTCACGGTTCGAATGCGTCCTGGAAGGTGTCAGCTTGTAGTTCTCGGGGTGTACATTCCGATTTGAGGGATGTTCCCGTCATCTGAGACGTCATCAGTGACGTCATCGATACGAGTAGTAGCGAAAGTGGCCATTTTCGGGCAGTACATGAAGGTATGTGGGGTCGACATGGACTATTCACGCTTCGAATGCGTCCTGGAAGGTGTCAGCTTGTAGTTCTCGGGGTGTACATTCCGATTTAAGGCATGTCCGCGTCATGTGACGTCATCAGTGACGTCATCAGTACGAGTAGTAGCGAAAGTGGGTATTTTGGGGCAGTACATGAAGGTATTTGGGGTCGACATGGACTATTCACGCTTCGAATTCGTCCTGGAAGGTGTCAGCTTGTAGTTCTCGGGGTGTACATTCCGATTTAAGGCATGTCCGCGTCATCTGTGACGTCATCAGTGACGTCATCAGTACGAGTAGTAGCGAAAGTGGGTATTTTGGGGCAGTGAAAGGAACGTATTTGGGGTCGACATGGACTATTCACGCTTCGAATGCGCCCTGGAAGGTGTCAGCTTGTAGTTCTCGGGGTGTACATTCCGATTTGGGGGCTGTTCACAACATCTGTGACGTCATTGGTGACTTCATCAGTACGAGTAGTAGCGAAAGTGAGCATTTTGGGGCAGTACATGAAGGTATTTGGGGTCGACATGGACTATTCACGGTTCGAATGCGTCCTGGAAGGTGTCAGCTTGTAGCTCTCGGGGTGTAGACCCCGATTTGAGGCATGTTCGCGTCATATGTGACGTCATCGGTGACGGCATCAGTAGGAGTAGTAGCGAAAGTGAGCATTTTGGGGCAGTGAAAGGAGCTATTTGGTGTAGAGATGGACCATCCTTGGTCAGAATGCGTCCTGTGGGCTGTCATCTTGTAGCCTTCGGACACCTGTGACGTCATTGGTGACGTCATCAGTAGGAGTAGTAGCGGAAGTGAGCCTTTTGGGGTAGTGAAGGATGTTATTTGGTGTGGAGATGGACCATCCGCGGTGCGAATGCGTCATGGGAGGTGTCATGTTGTAGATCTTGGCGTGTAGACCCCGATTTGAGTGATATCCACAGCATCTGTGACGTCATTGGTGACGCCATCAGTACGAGTAGTAGCGAAAGTGGGCATTTTTTAGCAGTGAACGATGTTACTTGGTTTAGAGATGGGCCACCCGCGGTACGAATGCATCGTGTGAGGTGTCATCTTGAAGCAACGCCCACCAACGCCATTCTCAATGCTTTAACGCCCTGGTGAAATAGCTCAGAAGCTCTGATATTCCATGGAATTGTCACTAATTCTTCGAAATGCAGTGACGTCCGTCACGCCCGTCGTTACACCTTCACACTCTAACATAACGCCATGATATAGACCAGAGAGAGAACAACAACAGCAACAAGGATGACACATGAGAGAACAACAACAACAAGAAGTTTTTTCATATAGTTTATTCTCCCCAATGTTACATCATACCCACGCTGGGGGGAGCCGCGTTGGGTATATTTACAATTCAAGAAGATTCTTGTCCAATCAGAGGCCACCATTTGCATGTTTCATATTCGTTCCTGTCCTTTAGATGTATTCTTGTCCAATCAGAAGTCTCCATTTCAGAAGTTCCATCTTCGGCCATGTTCGCTCTGAACCGTTTTTTCTAATCATCGTCGGGCAGGTCAGGATACCGTTGAGGCCACATATCCTCAGATAGTTTCTGTGCATTCTGATTATCTATCACTGCATGGGTGAATACTTTCATCCGATGGGGGTGGTGGTCAGTTTAACCACGAAGAACGTAACATTGGTCACCCTCTCCACTTGCCATTTTGTGTTTTGTCGTTGTTGTCGTACCCATTCCAAACTATCCACGCTGTCCAGTTCCTTCAGCATCGTCTCCAGTGACGCACGATGGATAATGGTGAAAGGCTGGTCCAACACCCGGGTATTATTGCTGGGATAATAATAACGGAGCTGGTCTGTCTCTTTATGGCGAAGAATGTATCCAAAAGTGAAATTTAACTTGGAGGCTGTATCTTGGTCGTTGAATATGGCTTCCACGTAGCTACGTAGACGGATGTTTTCTTCCAACCGGAAATTATATAAGTCCAATATCGGGCGATCCCGATGAAAACAGTGTCGGATCATGGACCAATGGCGTCGATACATCTCGCTCACTGGATGATCTTCGGGTAGGAGATCGCTGGGAATTTCGCGGCTCCTCTTCAGTAGGAAGTTGTCGCCAAAACCGTAGAGACGGGTCATGAATCAAACGCTGATGCCGTCTTAACTGACTGCATCGTTTGAAGAGTTGACCACAATCCTTACATTGTTCCGTCGCGCCCTCGTGGAATGAGCGTTCGTGGCGCAGTAAATGATCTTCTCGATTAAATGACCGCGCGCAGGTTATACAAGTATGTCGTGCACCGTTGTGGATGGAGGACTCGTGTCGTCGCAAATCTTCTGGGCGAGTAAACAGCTTCTGGCAAGTTGTGCAAGAGAACATATCGGCTGTGGATCTGGAAATCATGAATGCCGTAAAAAAAAAATTGTCACTTTTATACGTTTTTTCCGTGACATTCGTGTCTTTTCGATAACCTCCGTGTCTCTGATTCTGATTGGACAAGAGCAGTCTGAGATCAGCACAGTGAAGTTCTGAATACACGGACAATAGCATAAGTGAATTGCAAACACACCCATAGCGATTCCCCTAGCGTGGATGTGCTGTGATGGAGGGGCTAATAAAAGGATTGACCTGTAATCTTTGCTGTTGTTGTTGTTGTTGCTCTCTTTTTGGACTAACCAATCAGAATAGTACTTATCACGGCCTACACACGTAGAGCTACGTGTAGACGCGCATGTGTAACATGGTCTAACACGGCCCTCTGGATCTCACAAGCCCATTCCTATGGCTGCAGAGCCATGACGGAGACCCATCCCTATGCGACTCGCATTTTACAGCATGCGACCGTGGTTAATTCACTCACGGGTTACCGAGCAGTAGTTCGGTGCAGGACATGAGAGCTTTTGGACCTGGGCCTGATAGAAGTCCGGGATGGTAGTACATTCGTAAACATCCGGGCACTTTTACATCCGGGACTTTCACATCCGGGTACATCCGGCTTCTTGTACATCTCTGATTGTAGAACACCCGGGTACTCCTATGTTGGCCTATAAGAGCCGAAAGTTTTACGGCATTCATCATTTCCAGATCCACAGCCGATTTGTTCTCTTGCACAACTTGCTCGAAGCGCTTTCATCGCCTGAACAGTTTGCGTTGTCACACACGTGTATGCCACGAAGTACCCATGCATACATGTGCGGATTGTGATATAGCCTTTAAGCATCCCAGTCAATTGAGTCGTCACCGAAATGTTATACACGGATCACGCTCGCCACTCTCGAGACCGGATATTTCAGTTTCTATCGGAATGCATCTGAGAATAGAAGAACCCATGGAGGTCGATTCGCCGCGGATTGAGGAGCCCGATGGAGATTGATCTCAGTGTTGAATGAAAGAAGTAAGAGCTTCGAGCTTCAGTATCAAGGATTGCCCGAAGACGTTTAGGTTACACTGAACGAAGATTGAACTTTCTGAAATGATGGCTTCTGATTGGTGGATAGGTCGGTCACCTCCCCTCTAACTTCCGAAGAGTCACGGACGTCACCGAAAAGACACGGAGATGACCGAAGAGACACGGAGGTTACCGAAAAGACACGAATGTCACGGAAAAAACGTATAAAAGTGACAATTTTTTTTTACGGCATTCATGATTTCCAGATCCACAGCCGATATGTTCTCTTGCACAACTTGCCAGAAGCTGTTTACTCGCCCAGAAGATTTGCGACGACACGAGTCCTCCATCCACAACGGTGCACGACATACTTGTATAACCTGCGCGCGGTCATTTAATCGAGAAGATCATTTACTGCGCCACGAACGCTCATTCCACGAGGGCGCGACGGAACAATGTAAGGATTGTGGTCAACTCTTCAAACGATGCAGTCAGTTAAGACGGCATCAGCGTTTGATTCATGCCCCGTCTCTACGGTTTTGGCGACAACTTCCTACTGAAGAGGAGCCGCGAAAGGTCAGACCCAGTGAAGATAAGCCCGGGGAGACGAACGCCACTGGTGATGCGATGACGGAGAGCCCGCCTATACCCACAGTTCAGAAGAGCCTGAATTTCCAGCCGGACCCCACCGTTACGGTTTCGAGTGATACGCCTGACAACATCGAACATTTTCTGGAAGATGCGGTGGATGTTCCCAGCGATCTCCTACCCGAAGATCATCCAGTGAGCGAGATGTATCGACGCCATTGGTCCATGATCCGACACTGTTTTCATCGGGATCGCCCGATATTGGACTTATATAATTTCCGGTTGGAAGAAAACATCCGTCTACGTAGCTACGTGGAAGCCATATTCAACGACCAAGATACAGCCTTCAAGTTAAATTTCACTTTTGGATACATTCTTCGCCATAAAGAGACAGACCAGCTCCGTTATTATTATCCCAGCAATAATACCCGGGTGTTGGACCAGCCTTTCACCATTATCCATCGTGCGTCACTGGAGACGATGCTGAAGGAACTGGACAGCGTGGATAGTTTGGAATGGGTACGACAACAACGACAAAACACAAAATGGCAAGTGGAGAGGGTGACCAATGTTACGTTCTTCGTGGTTAAACTGACCACCACCCCCATCGGATGAAAGTATTCACCCATGCAGTGATAGATACTCAGAATGCACAGAAACTATCTGAGGATATGTGGCCTCAACGGTATCCTGACCTGCCCGACGATGATTAGAAAAAACGGTTCAGAGCGAACATGGCCGAAGATGGAACTTTCTGAAATGGAGACTTCTGATTGGACAAGAATACATCTAAAGGACAGGAACGAATATGAAACATGCAAATGGTGGCCTCTGATTGGACAAGAATCTTCTTGAATTGTAAATATACCCAACGCGGCTCCCCCCAGCGTGGGTATGATGTAACATTGGGGAGAATAAACTATATGAAAAAACTTCTTGTTGTTGTTGTTCTCTCATGTGTCATCCTTGTTGCTGTTGTTGTTCTCTCTCCGGTCTATATCATGGCGTTATGTTAGAGTGTGAAGGTGTAACGACGGGCGTGACGGACGTCACTGCATTTCGAAGAATTAGTGACAATTCCATGGAATATCAGAGCTTCTGAGCTATTTCACCAGGGCGTTAAAGCATTGAGAATGGCGTTGGTGGGCGTTGCTTCAAGATGACACCTCACACGATGCATTCGTACCGCGGGTGGCCCATCTCTAAACCAAGTAACATCGTTCACTGCTAAAAAATGCCCACTTTCGCTACTACTCGTACTGATGGCGTCACCAATGACGTCACAGGTGCTGTGGATATCACTCAAATCGGGGTCTACCCGCCAAGATCTACAACATGACACCTCCCATGACGCATTCGCACCGCGAATGGTCCATCTCCACACCAAATAACATCCTTCACTACCCCAAAAGGCTCACTTCCGCTACTACTCCTACTGATGACGTCACCAATGACGTCACAGGTGTCCGAAGGCTACAAGATGACAGCCCACAGGACGCATTCTGACCAAGGATGGTCCATCTCTACACCAAATAGCTCCTTTCACTGCCCCAAAATGCTCACTTTCGCTACTACTCCTACTGATGCCGTAGTCACATATGACGCGAACATGCCTCAAATCGGGGTCTACACGCCGAGAGCTACAAGCTGACACCTTCCAGGACGCATTCGAACCGTGAATAGTCCATGTCGACTCCAAATACCTTCATGTACTGCCCCAAAATGCTCACTTTCGCTACTACTCGTACTGATGAAGTCACCAATGACGTCACAGATGCTGTGAACAGCCCCCAAATCGGAATGTACACCCCGAGAACTACAAGCTGACACCTTCCAGGACGCATTCGAAGCGTGAATAGTCCATTTCGACCCCAAATACGTTCCTTTCACTGCCCCAAAATACCCACTTTCGCTACTACTCGTACTGATGACGTCACTGATGACGTCACAGATGACGCGGACATGCCTTAAATCGGAATGTACACCCCGAGAACTACAAGCTGACACCTTCCAGGACGAATTCGAAGCGTGAATAGTCCATGTCGACCCCAAATACCTTCATGTACTGCCCCAAAATACCCACTTTCGCTACTACTCGTACTGATGACGTCACTGATGACGTCACAGATGACGCGGACATGCCTTAAATCGGAATGTACACCCCGAGAACTACAAGCTGACACCTTCCAGGACGCATTCGAAGCGTGAATAGTCCATGTCGACCCCAAATACCTTCATGTACTGCCCGAAAATGGCCACTTTCGCTACTACTCGTACCGATGACGTCACTGATGACGTCACTGATGACGTCACAGATGACGGGAACATCCCTCAAATCGGAATGTACACCCCGAGAACTACAAGCTGACACCTTCCAGGACGCATTCGAACCGTGAATAGCCCCTCTCGACCCCAAATACCTTCCTTCACGGCCCCAAAATGGCCACTTTACTTATTGCAACCAACTGCGCATGCGCAGATTAACGCGACATGCATTCAAAAACACACCATTCTGACTCTACCCCACACAAGCTTCACTTTGACACCTCACACGACCCATTCGAACCGTGATTAGCTCATCTCTAACCCAAACACACCCCTACATAGCACCCAAAATGCCTGTTTTCCATACTACGGCCAGACTGCGCATGCGCAGACTATTGAACACGGACGAACCATTAGCCCAGTCGGATGCTCCTGCATGAGAGCTTCAAAATAAGACCTCATACGACCTCATAGGATCATTAGGGACTCACCTAGACTCCAACATGTCCACCCCGTATGGGTCTATACACCCATAGCCATGCAGTATAGGCCTATGGGCCTACCCAGGCCTCGGTGACTTTTTTCAAAAATTTCACCGATTCGCTCCGCAACACTTCCTATAGTGTTCTAAATGACGAGACGAGTAAAACGAGACCCCACAACCCTACCGCAAATGTATAGAAGTACGTTTCCCAGTAGGATAAACATTGAACCTATACCCCAGTATGGGAATATATATTTATATATATATGTCTATATGGGGCTATATCGTACTTTTTCAAAAATTTGACCGATTCGCACGGGGACACTTCCTATCATGTTCTAAATGACGAGACGAGTAAAACGAGACCCCACAACCCTACCGCAAATGTATAGAAGTACGTTTCCCAGGGGGACAAACATTGATCCTATACCCCAGTATGAGACTATATGAGGTTCGGTGACTTTTTTCAAAAATTTCACCGATTCGTGCCGGGACACTTCCTATCATGTTCTAAATGACGAGACGAGTAAAACGCGACCCCACAACCTATACCGCAAATGTATAGAAGTAGGTTTCCCAGGATGGTCCTATACCTCCCATACCCCATATAGGCATTTTCCCGTAATTTAGAATAAAGTCCGTATTCCGTATTTTTCAGGAAAATTTTTACATACACCCACCCTGGAACTAGGGGGAGATAACTCTATTGACAGGCGAGCCCCGTTAAGCCCGGCGACCTATATACCACCCATACCCCATATAGGCATTTTCCCAGGTTTTTCGATAAAGTCCGTTTTCCGTTTTTTTTTTTCAGGAAAAATTTTACATGCACCCACCCCATTGCCTGAATGCCTCTTCACCTAGGCTTCACTTTGATACCTCACTCGACCCCATTGGACCATTAGGGGCTCCCCTAGCTCCAACACGGCTATTTTCATACCCTTGGGCCACCGCGCATGCGCAGAATGCCGATATTTCAACCCCACACCCAGCCCATCAGATGCCCCTTCATGAATGCTTCACATTGATACCTCAGTCGACCCCATTGGACCATTAGGGGCTCCCCTAGCTCCAAAAAGGCTATTTTCATACCCTTCGGCCACCGCGCATGCGCAGAAGGCCGATATTTCAACCCCACACCCAACCCATTAGATGCCCCTTCACATAAGCTTCACTTTGATACCTCACTCGACCCAATCGGACCATTTTATCTAGGGACTACTTTTTCTCCGCGGAAGCTTTTCCCGGCGACCGCATCACCACCAAAACCGCATCACCGCGGAGGAATACAAAGGTTACAGGTTGCCGGAACTATAGCCTGGACAGGTCAGTACATGCCTTGATCACGTGATCGTCATGGGGAAACCCCCACTGGGGAATCCCCCACTGGGAAACCCCGCCCCAGTTCCGCCTCAAAAGTAGGTCAATGCGACTCAATTTCAACTTTTACTACTACTCACGGTGTCCCCGGTTTGAAGATCTTTACATGACAAACTGCCCATTCTGCATGCGTTCTGAAGTCTCTAAGGATATAGATCTATTGCTAGGAATAAGCAAACATCGGGAAGACTCCATACAGACATGTAAAAAAATGACCAAACGTTTACCTTCGAGATCTGACGCGTACGGTACCCAAAATAGCTGACTGACTCACTTTGTCAAACAGCAACGAGAGACTACGTGCGTGGTAGTATACGAACTATGAATCTCAAAACATTCGAAATATTGTATTACCGATTGCTGCTTGTTTGACAATTGACACTAATAGTTTGCAGGCCGATTTACGATCTGGATAATATGATAATCTTACAAAAATATCTATGTTGCTGTTGTACTTGTAACGATAGTATTCCGAAGTAAATTTTTATCTCTAGGGGAAATAGTTCAGTGACGTCACGACCAACCGTAATTATTTATTTTCTCATGCTACATGTACGAGTATTATCCAATCGGCCTCGCGGAAATTAAGCCGTGCGATGTCGGATATTACAGGTTAGTTTTCCCAAGGTTTCTTGCATTTACCAGGTTCCCCCACGTTGAGGCGTTTACTCCATCAGACGTCCATGATGCTCATCCATTAACATCAGATGAGTTGTTTGAGCTGATCTGTCATCAAAGCGCCCGAGCTAGCGTATCTAATTTCGCTTAAGCCGGTGCTAGGGGCCGTGTGGATACTTCATGGTCTTCACATGAACATGTGCAATAAAAGCTCGGCTGAGATACCAAGGCTACGTCCGAGATTCCTTCGTATTCTCGGGTCTGAATGTTGGGCGTCGACGAATTTCTTTCCTGTGGAGTCATATGGTTGCTTTTTAGTCGCCAGACATCGTCAATTTTTCCCACCTCTTGCATATCGCGCCAATCTTTGAAAGTGTTATGCACCTAGGTACATACAATAATTATATCATGTCCATATTTCCCTAATAACACCGCAGTTATGTGATAAACTAGATTCTGGTATGAAGTGGTTTGTATGGAAGCCTGGAGTGGACATAGGTAATATTGTTCTAACGTCTCGGAGATCATACTCGCACCCCACGCCCGAATCAATTGTCCCGGGGGAAAGCAATTTACCCCTAGATAATTATCTAGGTGGATATTCGGGATTGGTCATTTATCTTGAGGGAAATTATCTTGGGTGGAGCTTAAATATATAATAGCTATGTTCTCTCCACGGTTCCATCGGTTTAACTGATACAATGGCAATGAAGACGACATACAAAACTGTGTACATGAATAGTACAGCCTTCACAGCTCATAAATATGTTCAGAGTTTATTTGTCGCCTTATATATTTTTGAATGTATACTAGCCGTGTTATCAAGCGTTCGTGCCTTCCTGCAATACACCAGGCGATAATCGCGCGAGGCGCTTCTGAATCTGTAATCCGTCTCCTAAAATTAATGTGCGAGTGAATTCTTCAAGCGTACGGGTCATGTAATCCACACGCTGTATCTCTTTTCAGGTCACTCGTTTGATTTTTAAAGACGGATTACAGAACAAGCGTCTAGTCCGTCATCCATTATTCAGTCATTCTCCATTGAAGAATTTCCGTGCCAATAATCCATAGACCTAATTTATATAAAAGCCAAACCAAATTTAAAAACAATATCATAAACATTTCTCACCAAGAGAGAAGCAATCATGAAGAACACGGTGAATTATTTCCTTCCGAGCGTGCCACATGCGTGGCATCAACCACCTCGCTGGGGGTCTAATAATATCCCAGCCGCCAGTCAGATTTTTGGACAGGATTCCCGGCCGCGCGCACATCGCCGGAAGTGACATCATAGAAAGTAAAATTGATGATTGCCGAACATTTCGATTACTTTTCAAGTCTACATAGTACTTCTGTTGACCTAGCGTTAAAAAGAATTATCTGGAGATTATTTCCCCTGTTTATCTGGACAAAGCATATGAAAAGTAGTTCGCTCATGTGCAAAACTGAAGGAGTTGTTCGGCCGGATTCAAACTGAACCGTGCTGCACCGTGGGCATCTGCACAAGTCCAGGTAATCCCTAAATCCTCGCAGAGGGTTTACCTGGACCTTTTTGGCGATTCGGATGAGTTCTCGAGTCGTTGCGTTTATTACACAATCTCGTACATTTCATTGCTTTGAATTGGCGCGTCGGTATCGGAAGCCTGCGGTTTTCGCTTCGACACCCGATGTCGATTTCAACCTAACTTCAAAGGTAGTCTGGCCGTCGATGAAATTCAAACCAGTCAAAACTCAAACCCCGCTGCGGATTGACCTGATGAGATGCTTTAGCGTGCTTACTGATTGGTTCGGTTCAACGGAAACCCCTCAAGCTGTTTATATCCAGAACTGCTATCGGTAACTAACCAAGCCAGTGTATCGATCGTAACCTATCGATTGATACACTGGCTCGCGAGGATGCACCGTGGGTTTTCCCATATACGTCATAGCAACGTAGTAAAGGTCAACTTTCGCTACTCGCGGCAGGGACATAAGTGGAGTGAGCCTGTGAAATGGAGCATGCGCTCTGGGGAGGTTGGCGTGGCATAGTGACAGGAATATGGCAGACCGTTAATGTCAAAATTTCGCTGATTTTAGCCTCGTGTATAATCGATTTAGACCGCTGTGTAAATCGAATATAACAGCGGTGTAAATCGATTTTAACCGCGGTGTAAATCGATTTTAACCGCGGTGTAAACAGAATTTTAACAGCCGTGTAATCGAATTTTCCTCTCATTGAACAAAACTAGAAAAGGAAATTTATTGGGAATAATAAAGCGACTTGAAGGAGCAAAATATCGCGTCCATAATCTGGCACGTCTTATTGGAAATGTGTACACGATAAATGCATGATAGGTGCTGGTTTCATAAAACATTAAGCCTTTTTGATTCCCAGTTTAGCAGCTATACTAAGAAATATGTTTTCAAGAGGACATCCAGAAATGAACCTTTCACATTTTAGCTTGACAGAGGCATATAAACAATCGTACACTTATCTCGTACACATTGCCATAAACTTGTTCCCGCTTACGAACGTAATATTTTCCTTCTTCTAGTCGCTTTATCCTTCTCAATTATTATTTTCTGATTTTGTCCTCGTAATGCGCAGAAAATTCGATTCACACCGGGGTTAAAATTAGATTTATACTTCGGCTAAATTCGAATTACTCCGCGGTCAAAATCGATTTACATCGCGGCTAAATTCGATTTACACTGCGATCTATATCGATTTTACACCACAGTTAAAATCAACCAGAATCAGCATTAACAGCCTACCATACTGGAACGAACGAAGACATGAACACTTGGTTAAATATATACCAGTGGCATACACATTTAGATGTCTCGAAGGGATATGGAGATAGTCCCACTCCGGGTGACCTATGTGGTTGTGTACTTATCAGCATTACACAAAAACGCTGTCAAATTGCACACCTGTACAGAGATATCACCTTTATCCATTAATCAAATTATTTATTAGAGCAGCCCGAGTTATAGAAAAGCACGTGAGATTAAATATTGGTATTTAACGCCTGGCATCCTACCCGGAATTTTATCCAAGAATGCGCAATCAATAAACATAACATTACACAGTAAAAGGTCCAGGCCAAAATTGAAAATAATGATCTGCCATACGGATTTTTTCGAAATATATAGATTTAGGCATTGATCTCTATCGCCGAAAATCGACATGGTGATTTGTGTGGCTAATTATATTAACATATGGTAAATAAATAAGCAAAGAATCGTGATAAAAATTTTCTCCGGTTGTGTAATAAGTTCACATTTTGCATTAACCCTAAAATACCATTTCAATCATTGCTATTTCTTAGATTCTCTCATTCAAATGAATAATATGAAAAACAACGCCGTGAATATATATAGGGTGTGAGTGAGTGAATATAGGGTGTGAGTGAGTGAATATAGGGTGTGAGTGAGTGAATATAGGGTGTGAGTGAGTGAATATGATTTAACGTCGCTTTCATCTATTTCAGTCATATCACGACGTTGGGTACTATTCCTTTTCACACCCGCGGGAACCACAAGGGTGGGGTCCCATTCCTTTCCACACACGGGAACGGCCACAGGTGCCTCAGTTAGTCGCCTCTTGCTCTCTGAGGAGCCGAGGCTTATTCTTACCATGACCTGCGGTGTTAACAACGTCATCCCAGGTCAATACCCGGAAGCACCACGGGGCCCGTGAATATATATTAGATGTGTTTGGATGTGCCTTTTGCAAGTAGTACTGCAATACAAGACTCTTAATTATGGGGCTTTGCCATCATGTTTTTGTATGTGAATGGTAAGTGCGAAAGTGCAAAAAAATCCACATCCCGCTTCTATATCACAACCGTATAGCTCAACTTTTGACTTACCTAGATTGATTACTCACCACTACCTTGTTGATGTTATGGGCTTCGTCTAAAATACATGTATACCACCCATCTCATCACTGGCGAATACAGTGATGACGTTACCACAAAGTTCGGATGTATAAAGACGAAGTGAATGTCATGCTTCAATTTACACGGTATGCATAATATAAATTACGCCTGACACAAATTGTATTTTTTTTCTGTAGGTACATGTGAAGATGAAATGTAAAGAAATATTTAATAAAAAAGAAAGTTGAAATAGCCAACTGTAAGATTTCCTTGTTTTATACTCCTCTCAGTTCTGCAGCATGGAGGGCCTGTAGCTCGGAAGACGACCAACAAACTGAAATTTTACCAAATGGCACATAAAACATATAAGAGAGAGAGAGAGAGAGAGAGAGAGAATTTCATTTGTATATAGTGATGAACAACATAAATCTATATTTAAATATCAAATATTTAATAAAAAATGTAGCACAAATCAATCGTTGTCGAAGAATCCTAAATCAAGTCTGCTACGAGACTTTCCTGTACCTTCTCTTCAGTCTGTGCCTTCTCACCTCCCATATTTCTTCGCAATTCAACATTCAGCATCATCTGACCTCCCATACTTCTTCGTAACCATATACCACTGTGTTTCTTAGACATGCTGTTAGATACGTTCCAGGAATTCGGCTTCGTTAAAATATTCCAAACCTCTGACCCATTCTCTATCCTTGAAATATTTATTACACACTTCATTCTAGTAATTCACGTTCCCGAAATGCCCGTCTAGGAGTGTTTCCATAACTTGCATTGAGCAATGCACCCGGACATATCTAATTTTCCGATATATTTCAATAATGTGAAAGGTGCTATTATCTTCTGGTGGCTTAGGTTGCTGAACCTCTTCACGCAGCTCAGAGATAATGCGCGCATCATTATACCTACATCATATTAACTGGGTACCGGTACGCCATCACGTTGGCTAAATCGATCCTATATTTCCAAGCCGTATGATCCTAGATCGTCATTCAGACGTATAATATTGGAGGTATCATAATGTCGATCAAGTGACGTTCTTCTCTATAATGTTTTGGTGGAGAAGCGTTCACACCCGTGACCACAGGCCCGCAAAACAAGAGTTTCGGGGGTGTGGGCGGTGGTATTAGGGTGAAGTGTCGAAATATGGGGTCTCTATATATAACCCCATGCTTTATATAAATCCACAATATATAAAGATTAAACATTTATAAATCAAACCAGCTATTGCTATGCCTTAATCTTCCGTAGGACATTACATTTGCAGAATAAGATCAGTCGGGTTGCTCTGCTCCAAGTGCTCACATGAAAAACTCCTCTTTCTTTCTACTGCAGCCTGTAGGTGTGTTTGTGCAAGGCCGCAGAGTGAGGGGTAGGATGGGTGGGCAATCAAAGCAATAGCAGGTTTGATTTGATAATAAATAGTAACATTGATTATAAATGTTTAATATTTATTGCTCAAATCTTCACTTGCTATTGCTATGCCACACTACCAACAGATAGAGGTAGGGACCTCGGCCTTGTTGTAGTTCCTGTAGTTTAGCAGAGTAACCGCTGAGATGATCACGGGCGTGGCACACTGAGTACTCAACAGAGGGAACCCGGGTCGGAGACGCTGTGGGTACTCGTGGAGTAAATCAGTAACAGATTGTGAATGTGGCCACTAATTACTTGTCCTTTGAAATCGCGATCGTGGATGTGGTGCACAATATTACCCGACGAGGGAACACGGGCCGGGGGTGATATGGGTACTCGTGTGGTAAGCAATGTATAACGGAAAGAAGGGTCATGTACATACCAGGCAGCTTCGTATACAAGGTGACCATCTTATACCACTAGTCTTAATTGCCGTCTTACGTCAACTCTCTGTACTTTAGCCCCTTGTTACTGACACGAATATACCTAAAATAATACTCACGGATGTGTCAGGTCTTGTAAGATGTCTTGTGAGTTGGCTGCAGCTGACTTGCTGTGGCGATCATGTAAGTTAATATTAATTGCCGTCTTACGCCAACTCTCTGTACTTTAGTCCCTTGTTACTGACACGAATATACCTAAAAT
Organism: Hanleya hanleyi; assembly: GCA_036873755.1. Taxonomy (NCBI): domain Eukaryota; kingdom Metazoa; phylum Mollusca; class Polyplacophora; order Lepidopleurida; family Hanleyidae; genus Hanleya; species Hanleya hanleyi. Next base: position 85,639 of record JAVTVY010025445.1, read on the forward strand.
AATACTCACGGATGTATCAGGTCTTGTAAGCTGTCTTGTGAGTTGGCTGCAGCTGATTTGCTGTGGCGATCATGCAAGTTGACTGACTGGCTGACTTGTTGCGATGATGCTGTAAGATGGCTTACAGCTGTTTGGCTTACACCACACTGAATACTCGACCAGAGAGAATCCGGGTTGAAGACGCTGAGGGTACTCGTGGAGTAAAATCGTAAACTGATTGTAAATGTGGCACACAATTACTAAACAGAGGGAAACACGGGTCGTGGAGACGCAGTGGGTATTCATAGAGTAAAACCAGCAAGTAGTACCAAAGGTCATGCCTAAGCAATACTCACCGATGTGTCGGGTCTTGTAAATTGGCTGACTGACTGGCTTGCTGCAACTAGTTGCCAGAAGGAGAATTTGCGGCAACACATTGCTGCAACTATGTCACTTTTCATATGCAAATTAGGTTGCTGCACTATCGCCAGAATTGTTGCGGCAATATTGCTGCAACAAGTCGCCACAAGCTAAAATTGCAGCAGCATTCCAGTCAAGCATGTTGCTGCAATATTGCATGTACATATGTGATTGACATCCGAAAATCACAAAAATGTGAAAATATTTAAGTTTGTAACCCAAGTATAATAACGTCTCTCACGAGTCCTGGGTGCCTGGCTTACGAGGACGAATGGAAAGAAGATATTGGGTGTCATGCACTGGCACCGCTCCTCCGATAGCTCACATATAATCACAAACACAAGTTAATTTGTTAGGTTTTGAATATGAAGAACAAGACAAGAAGGTGATTTGAATTATATTTAATTTGGTATTTTAAACATGTTAAAGGTTGAAATATCACTAGTATTATAAACTTGAGTGGCATAATCGACTCAGCATGGTATTGTATATTTTCCTACATGTTATCCAGAGTCCTAAACAATTAAGAGACGGTATGTAAATACTTAGAGGTGTGGAGCTTTTCGAAATTTATTGCACTGTCTGGCCCTGGCAATTAATTAGATAGATGAAACTCCAATGCTGAATAGGAGCAAACTATCTCATGGTCTGGGAAGACTATCAATTTCTTTAAATTGTGAATAGTTAGCACACTTTAGCATGTTCAGTGACATAACCATGTCACGATTTTATAAAAAATCTTTCATCTAGGCATCCAATAATATTTCGTCATCACTCGGTTCACTGAAAGGATTGATCCATGCCTTGTGAATGTGTTTTTTTTTTCAAAAATTCCAGCACAGTGCTACTTCTTTGAAAATTATGGATCGACAGTATGTCTTGTGTCAGAACTCCAACCTGGGCAGGGGTGTCCAACCTGGGCAGGGGTGTCCAGTGTGCCTCTTCATGCTGTTCTTCCGAAATTCCCCAATATCAGTTCCACAATCAGTACACTGATATAGGCCTACCTGAAAATAAAATGCAAACAAATAAAATCAAATATAAAATTAATATTTTGACGTTTTTGCCCATATTTCGGATATAAATTTTACACAAATGAAATCTTTTGGATATTAAACAATTACTGAAATTAATAGTTATCAAGGATCACAATTTTGCTTTTCTGAATTTCTTGGTAAAGTTGCCACACATGCCATAGTTGTACAGTGTCCTCTTTTGAGCAGAATTTGTTGTGGAAATGTCAGGAACGAACGAGCATGTTGGTGGTGGTTTTACTTTTTTCAACTTAACAAACACACAGGTTTAATTAAACTTGGTTGTTTTTGAACTTCAATGAGTAAGATAAAACATGAAAGACAACCACGGAACATCATTGAACAATTGAATTTAATCTTACCAGATGTGTTGTTGTTGTCGAATGTCGTCGGACGTACATCAGCCCGGCCTTTGGAGTATTCGGACACATGATTCACACGTCATCATCACATGGCAGTAAAGAGTGTTGCCCAAACGTTGCTACATTTACGACATACTGGTTGAACCAGAACTGGACAGAAGTACAACGAACACCGCCAATAACTTTTGAAACAGCGAAATTTGGCGCTATTCTTGCAGCACGAGATCACATGGAGCGGGGAAATTCATTCAGTATCATCACTCTGGCGGATAACTATTCACGGTACAGTATGGTAGTGTCTGTTGTTGGGCCCCTGTTGTTGTTGTGTCTGTTCCGGATGTACCGACCGACGAATCATGTTCAATGACGGCTGCTGTTCAGACAGCTGCAAGATTTTACTCCCACACAAATAGATTTCACTCTTCTAAGTACCACTCCACATTCCAAAGAATAAATCATTGAATATATCATTTTAGTTGTTTTGTAATTAGCGTCTGCTCGGCATATGTAGCATGTAACACGACGTGAAATGTTATATATATATATCTATCTCACAGGCAGTTTTTACTGTGATCATTTAATCTATCTATATATATATATATATTATATATATTCTGTGCGTGTGTGTCTGTGTGTGTGTGTTTGTGTGTGTGTGTGTGTGTGTGTTGGGGGTTTACAATAACTACACGAATACTTGGGCGAAATAATTGACATATTTAAACACAATAAAACAGTGAGTGAGTGAATGGGTGAGCGAGTGAATATGATTTAACGTAAATTTTAACAGTATTTCATTCTTATCATGACGTTTAGTTCCAGTCCTTTTCACGCCCAGTTTCTGTGTATATGTCCAATCAATTACCTAACATCATATTTATATATTTACAAAATCAGTCCCCAGTCCCCATGTCCCCCAAATCGTCTGTGTATTGCGGAAGGGTATATATTTAAGTAGCGTGTAGTATCGTAAGTCTTTTAGCCTGGTCAAGTGTCACTCTTTATGTCTAATAATCTTGTACATATGCATCTATATATTCCCAAACTCAGTCCCCAGTCCCCAGTCCCCGACAACAAATGATATGTTTACTATATTGCCATTATCTCTTTCTCAAAGTTGTTTGTCTAAAAAGATACGTTCATCTTAAATGTATGTATACTTTACAAAAGAACGTCCCCAGCCCCCTGTCCCCCTTCAGTCAAAGTTACATACACACAAGTGGAGTACCCAGCCCCGCATGTCTTAATGTGTAGATATATACTTTACAGCATAACGTCCCCAGTCCTCTGTCCCCTCTCTGTTGAAGTTACAGCTTCTCCTTACCAAGATATCTTTAGAACGACTTACACTGGGTACACCAAACTTGCACTGCACATTCATATGCTCGTGACCCAGAACCCTATTGAATCTGGACCCGATTGGGTGGAAATTTGTGTGGCCATCTTTAATTTATGCGAAACCATTAATCTTGTGTATCTCGGATACCATTTCGCTGTTCAGTGTGAAACTTGGTGTAGATCATCGATACATCAAGAAACTTTAAAGGAATGACCAAACCAGTTACCCTGATTGAGTGGAAACCTTGGCGACCATATTTAATTTATGCACCATCACAGGTATAGGTTTTGCATATATCCAAGACTTCAATCAAGATTTTCACATTATCAGAGAAAGTGATTGTCATTAGTGGCCATTTCTAATTGCAAAATTTTTGATAATCTGTATATTTGTCACTTGACTGTTTGATGTTTCTGGTGTCTTCAATGTACTACGGTTCAAATTGAATACATTATGAATGGCTGCATGGCGCCCAGAGCCGAGGGGTTTTCAGATGCGCAGCTTCGTATTGTTACTATGCCGAGCCAATCACAGACATTGTGCCATAACACCATGCACATGCAACATTGCTTTTGTCTACCTCACGGTAGTATGATATTTTTTCTTCAAAAGGTAATGTTTTTATAGACGTGTTATTTGACACACGGAGAAGTTTACAGTTTTTTTTACAAACTTCCCCACATTAACCGTTCGTCAATTATGCATTGCGCACGAATATGAAAACACTAGGCCTGCCATTTCTATTCTATAACCGAGAGGTTGCCAAATTGTTCAACAATTTTCGAAACTACCTTTCTAAAGCTCCTTGATAATCGCTGTCATGTAATGTCATAACAAGTAATGTTATATAATCCGTAATGCACTACCCATTATTGCAATATACAATATACTTTATTTCCATATATGATACATATAGAAATTATCATCATTATGATTGAGTAACATTGGAACAAACCATTATAGGGTAATTCCAACGACTTTCATTGGTTAATGTATTTTCCGTAAATCAGTGTCATAAACTGAACCTTATATGTCGTACTCCATACCCTGTTTCACTTCACCTCTAAATATGGAAGCCGGATGCGGCCATTCGTGCCTTCGTAACTTCGTCTTACTCACAATACGAAGCGATGAAGCCGCGAAGTCGCGATGGCTAAGCTACGAAGCCACGAAGCGGCGAAGACGAAGGGGCGAAGGCGCGAAGGGGCGAAGACGCGAAGGGGTGAAGCCACGAAGGTCCGAAGTCGCGAAGGCGAAGCCGCGAAGGGGCGAAGGCGAAGGCTCGAAGGGGCGAAGGCGAATCCACGAAGGGGCGAAGGCGAAGACACGAAGGGACGATGCTGTACAACTTCGTCACTTCGCTTCGTCCCTTCGCGTCTTCGCCTTCGCTGCTTCGTGGCTTCGCAGCTTCGCCTTCGCGAATTCGCGTCTTCGCGACTTCGGACCTTCGCTCCTTCGCGGCTTCGTGACTTCGCGGCTTCGTCGCTTCGCGTTGTGGGTAAGGCGAAGTTACGAAGGCACGAATGGCCGCATCCGGCTTCCATACCTAAAGGATGTAAATATTTTATAGTTGAAGACATAATATATATCATTCAGTACTATGTTTTAAACCGATCGGAGGTTCAAAACCTTCAGTATCGCAATATCACGTAAAAAATTCACCAGTCGACTTCAGAGGAGCTGGAAGAATATTTCGATTTTCAGCCGTCTTTAGCATTTACGATTTCTGGTTTATACTTGGTGTAAGAACGCATAAGACAAAGCCTACACTGGCCTGTCTGAGCTCAACAATGCGTCTAGACGTGACCCTTTTCAGCTGCACAAAAGCCTCAACAAAAGCCTCAACAATGCGTTCTTACACCAAGTATCGACCCGATTTCTCGTAATTTACGATAAATATACTTACAGATTATCAGATTTTGTGAATCATATATTTTAGAGAATTGATGCATAGGCCTATATGTTATACGCAACAGTTTTCTAGTTCCGTATTAGTTAACCAATGAAAAGCGTTGGGCATTACTTGTAAGCGATGTATGACGCAAAACAACATCTCTCAACCCTTGGCAGTGTTTCACGGACTAGGTATTTCTCTATTTCAGGCACATGGCGAGCCCATTCTCTAGGCGTTTTGCGCCACCGGTCTGTATTTCAGACAGCGACATATATCGTCGGATTGGCGATGCATATAACGTGCCATTCCTGTCAGACAATGCCTGTCGAGTCGATCTTTGGGAATGGATATGCACCCTTTCCGAAGCACACGATACAAGACCAGAGTATTTATTCTTCATGCTGCTCCCGACAGTAGCGTCGCTGATTGGACCTGCGTCGCATATTCGTGTCACCGACAGATACACAGAGACAATAAACATGTATATTTGTATTCTAGGGGAGTCTGGCTCAGGTAAAGTTGTAAATTAACAATGCAATCAGTGGAAGACAGAGGCTCGTTGTCACGTTGGTTTGTGAAATTAGCGCATGCGCAGAAGAACTAATACACTCAACTTTCTCCCCACATTTTACTTTGGACAAGCCGATTCAAAAGGTGACTGGTCCCACACCTATACAGTGTGTTGTTCGAGATATTATTTGCGACCAAGTCTCTTTGACATGTGCGAGGTTGCAGTGTCGCTGCTCCCAGGAATCGTATATATGCCCGAGAACGCACCTGGAGAGACAGAATGAACACAATGCCTGGATGCATCAACATCTCTGAAACTTGGCACATACTTTATGCCTTACAGCAATATCAAAAGGTGAAAAAGGGTATGGCAAGGTAATCAGAAGTTATAAAACCACGTTTAATGAAATAACACAAAACACAAATGCAGAATGGTGAGAGTTGCTGCCTTCCTCTAACGTTGATGAGTATGAATCGCTCTTCGTCACTTTCTGATCATAAATATTCTCAAAATATTTGTTGTTCTAGAAAATTCGACGGAATTTAAAAAGGCGCTGGTTGTCATTTCGTTTTGAAGCATATACAATTTTTGGAATAATCAAACACAAGCGACGCCTTTTTTGCCACGTTCTGATTTAGTTCATTATTGTCCTCCGCCACGAAGTGGTGGGAGGACTTGGAAATGCTAGCCGTCCGTCCGTCCGTCCGTCCTTCCGTCCGGGCGTCCGTCCCACATCTTGTGAACGCGATATCCTGAGAACAATTCTACCAATCGACTTCAAAATTGAGAAGGTGCTTCACATCAGTTAGATGGCCATTGATATTGATTTTGACTGAGGTACGTAATCCAAGATGGCTGCCATTGACATATTGGATTCTGTCCGTCCCACATCTTGTGAACACGATATCTCGAGAACAATTCAACCAATCGACTTCAAACGTGAGAAGGTGTTTCACATCAGTCAGACGGCCATCGGTATTGATTTTCACTGATGTAATTGATCCAAGACGGCTGCCATTGACCATATTCGATTCTGTCTGCCACACATTTTGTGAACGCGATATCTCGAGAACAATTCGACCAATTGACTTCAAACTTGTCAACGGGGCTTCGCATCAGTTCGACGGTCATCGGTATTGCTTTTCACTGAGGTGCCTAATCCAAGATGACTGGCATATACCATATTGGATTCACTCCTTCCCACGTGTTGTGAACGCGATTTCTCGAGAACAAATCAGCCAATCGACTTCAACTTGGGAAGGTTTTTCACATCAGTTAGACGGTCATTGGTATTGTTTTTCACTGAGGTTACGTATTCAAAGATGGCTGCCATTGACCATATTGGATTCTGTCCATCCCACATCTTCTGAACGCGATATCCCGAGAACAGTTCGACCAATGACTTCGAACTTGAGAAGGTGCTTCGCATCACTTAGATGGCCATTGGTATTGATTTTCATTGAGGTAGTATGTAATCCAAGATGGCTGCCATTGGCCATCTTGGATTTCACTCACCCATATTGTATCCATGTGTGTTGTGATCTATTCTACCCATCGATTCATAAACCTCACCATCCACAAATCCATATACAACTACAGACTTACATTTCAGTGTTACACTACCCATTACTGCTTCCCAAACCTCTTCAAATTGTCTCAACAATTCCAGACAAACGTCTCTTTCCACATACACGTATCCACTTTCCAAGTTATATTTAAGGAGATATTGAAATACAAGCATCTAGACCGGCATTCATGATCCAGCCGTCGTCCATTACAGAATATCCGCGTCCATAAGACCTATTCCATATCCATATAACAGTATTAGCACCAAATTCAAAAAAATAATCATAGTTCAAAAGCGCATATGCTGTATGCTCTCAAACAGACTACTTGGCGGAGGACCTGCTAGCTACTCAGCTTGTTTATATATAAATTAAAACATGTGGAATTGTAGATATTTCCATTGTTGAATTCAGATTTGGAAATGTTAAGACAGATACGCTAGGGCTATATAAATATTGAACTAAATAATATACTGAGAAATAGTACGGTAAGGCGCGTTTTGACGAATGTATAAATCCTGAACTAAAGCAGAAACTGACACATTTAATTATTTATATATCCCTAACGTTATTGTCTTAATGTTTATAAATCAGTAGCATTTTACGACGAAAACGTAATTCCATATAAATTAGGAAAATATTAGCGCTTAAATAAGATTTATTTCATATGCGCTACTTATACTCTGTCAGCATGTTTACATCGGACAAACCGAAACTTTCTCATCATAGAAACAGTAGCCGAGTAGTCACTAAGCAAAGTATTACATAGTTCCTCTAGGTGATTTCCCTGGTATCCCTGCCACAAGTGTATTATTAGCAGGCGACTCTGCATGCGGAGTCAACCACTGATGACACAATTACGACAAGTGTATCATTGCTTAGCATGTTTCCGATTGTCGTACTTGTGACACCAAGGAATCCAGAAAATACCTATGCGCCAACGTAGAATCAGCGAAGTTGATGTACTGTGTCGACACTGGGTCGTAAATATCCCAACTGAGCCGACCAGTATCGGTCGCCAGGACAGCCCCAAATACGTTGTACCCGAGCGTGAGCATGGCCAACTGAAACGATATAACCTTGCTGGGAGAGGCAACCTGATCATAAGTGGAGCGAGGTGGAAGCCGCGCATGGCTGTGGAAGACCCATCTGCCGACGGCATCCTTGGGTATGACTTCTTCGCCCGACATGAATTTCTGTTTGATGTTGAAAACCACAGCATCCACCTGGACGGGCGGGACACCATGCTGCGTTGAGGGAACATGCTACGGGGCGTCAGGTGAAAAAGAGAAAGACAACATAGCGGTTACACCTCCAAATTAGAAATTTGATGCTGCCCAAGCCGCGGACCCCAACTTGTTCAATGTGTATCGAGTGGGTACAGGCTGGGATGCGGCCGCACTGAAACAATGTGTACCATGGCGACAGATTGACCAGATCCATGTGAAGAGACTACGAGAGCTTTGGCATCGATGAGAGTCGCCTGGTTCGTCAATTCAACGGCAGACGCGGGCAACCAAAGTTCCGAGTTATGGTGGCAATGGTGGTGCCATATACTCTTCAAGACCGGATGTTATGGGAGAATTACGACCGACCGTCAGAGGGACATCAAAGACTGATGAAGACGTTGAACAAGATTCGATAAGATTAGACGTGTGGCAGTTGTGTCCCAGCTGTTACACATGCAACCGAAAAATCAGCAACGGGTGACTCACGTCTGCTTTAAAGTCGAGAGAGAGAGACAGAAGAGGAACGTAACACGGAGTCTGATCACATTGAGGAAGAGGACCTGTCAGCGAAGACCCGTATGTCGTGACTCACCTGAATATGACTATATGCAGGCGCTTTCAATAACCGATCAATTCAAAGTCCGTTCCTTCTCATTCACCAAACTTTATATAGCCGATGACGCAGTGAAGAATATATATCCACCTTCTTTGTATTTGAAGGAAACTACAGATAGTCCTAACGGCACATCATATTTCGACCTATGTCTCTATAAACATGAAGCGAGCCTTCTCTCTCGTTTATTTTATGACAAAAGAGATGATTACAATTTAGACATCGTAAACTATCCCTTTGTGGAAAGCAAAAATCCAGTGGGACCTGTATATGGCGTATACATATCTCGCCTAGCAGCATTTGCTAGATTCTGTGACGATTTTAATCAACGTCACAAAACAACTTGAAAAACAGGGCTATACCACCAAGCGCCTCCACTAACAGTTTCTCAAATTTGGCGATACATATCGCATGCTGATAGCAAAATACGAGCGTAGCGTGCAAGATCTATGGCGTTATGTTTCGTAACTTGTATCTAATTCCGCTTAACCCAGGGCTAGTGGCCGTATGATCCCATGTGCTTCAAGATCCTCGTGGTGTTCATATGAAAAGTCACAATCAAAGCGTGACTGAGATACATCATTCTCTGAATGACGTAACTTGTATCTAATTCCGCTTAACCCGGGGCTAGGGGCCGTATGATCCCATGTGCTTCAAGATCCTCGTGGTGTTCATATGAAAAGTCACAATCAAAGCGTGACTGAGATACATCATTCTCTAGATGACGACTTTCGGTTGCATGTGTGACAGCTGGGACACAACTGCCACACGTCTAATCTTATCGAATCTTGTTCAACGTCTTCATCAGTCCTTGATGTCCCTCTAACGGTCGGTCGTAATTCTGCCATAACATCCGGTCTTGAAGAGTATATGGCACCACCATCACTCGGAGCTTTGGTCGCCCGCGTCTGCCGTTGAATTGACGAACCAGGCGACTCTCATCCATGCCAAAGCTCTCGTAGTCTCTTCACATGGATCTGATCAATCTGTCGCAATGGCACACATTGTTTCAGTGCGGCCGCATCCCAGCCTGTACCCACTCGATACCCGTGAACAAGTTGGGGTCCGCGGCTTGGGTAGCATCAAATTTCTCATTTGGAGGTGTCAGCGTTATCTCTTCTGTAACCGCTATGTTGTCTTTCTCTTTTTCACCTGATGCCCCGTTGAATGTTCCCTTAACGCAGCATAGTGTCCCCCCCGTCCAGGTGGATCCTGTGGTTTTCAACATCAAACAGAAATTCATGTCGGGCGAAGAATTACAAGCGTCTAGTCCGTCATTCATAATCCAGCCGTCGTCCATTAGAGAATATCCGCGTCCATAATCCAAAGACCTATTCCATTTTCCACATAACAGCATTAGCACCAAATTCAAAAAGACAATCATAGTATACATAAACATAGGCTTGTTTCCTGCAAGAGAGAAGCGGTCAGCAGTTTTCAATGATGCCGGCAAGACATCATGATGTTCCAAAAATATCAAATCCGTATCGCTGATCAGTATTCTTAATCCATGATATTCGTTGTAAAGTCGTCATCTAAAGAATGATGTATCTCAGTCACGCTTTGATTGTGCCTGTTCATATGAGTACCATGAGGATCTTGAAGTACATGGGTTCATACGGCCCCCTAGCCCCGGGTTAAGCGGAATTAGACACAAGTTACGAAACGTAGCGCCATAGATCTTGCACGCTACGTTCGTATTTTGCTATCAGCATGCGATATGTATCGCCAAATTTGAGAAACTTTGAGTGGAGGCTCTTGGTGGAATAGCCCTGTTTTATATGTTTCTGCAACAATGTTTTGTGACGTTGGTTAAAATCATCACATTTAACACAGGATCTAGCAAATGCTACTAAGCGAGATGTGTATACGCCATATGCAGGTCCCACTGGAATATTACTATCCAGAAAGGGATAGTTTACGATGTCGAAATTGTAATCATCTCTTTTGTCATAAAGTCGACGAGAGAGAATGCCCGCTTCATTTTTATAGAGGTAGAGATCTAAATAAGATGTGCCTGTAGGGCTATCTGTAGTTTCCTTCAAATCCGGTGAAGGTGGATATATATCCTTCACTGCGTCATTTATATAGCGATTATCCACAGCGAGAAGATCGTCTATATAGCGTTTGGTGAATGAGAAGGAACGGGCTTTGAATGGATCGGGTTTTGAAAGCGCCTGCATATAATCATATTCATAAGAGAACAGATATAGGTCGGCCAACAGGGGTGCACAATTAGTACCCATTGGAATACCTATATCCTGCTGATATATTGTGTTGCCAAATTTCACATAGATATTTTTAATGAGAAATTCAAGCAACTCTATAAAAAGAAACATCCCATGAATGATATCTCTTGTATGTAGTCGAGCTAAAGAATGCTTTATGGCTTCCGACATTAATATATCTACGATCAGTTTTCTTGAACACAGATACTATTAATGAACTTAGACGGTCGCTCCACTTATGATCACCTTGAAGGTTGCCTCTCCCAGCAAAGTTATATCGTTTCAGTTGGCCATGCTCACGCTCGGGTACAACGTATTTGGGGCTGTCTTGGCGACCGATACTGGTCGGCTCAGTTGGGATATTTACGACCCAGTGTCGACACAGTACATCAACTTCGCTGATTCTACGTTGGCGCATAGGTATTTTCTGGATTCCTTGGTGTCACAAGTACGACAATCTGAAACATGCTAAGCAATGATACAATTGTCGTAATTGTGTCATCAGTGGTTGACTCCGCATGCAGAGTCGCCTGCTAATGATACACTTGTGGCAGGGATACCAGGGAAGTCACCTGGAAGAACTATGTGATACTTTGCTTAGTGACTACTCGGCTACTGTTTCTATGATGAGAAAGTTTCGGTTTGTCCGATGTAAACATGCTGACAAAGTATAAGTAGCGCATATGAAATCAATCTTATTTAAGCGCTAATATTTTCCTAATTTATATGGAATTACGTTTTCGTCGTAAAATGCTACTGATTTATAAACATTAAGACAATAATGTTAGGGATATATAAATAATTAAATGTGTCAGTTTCTGCTTTAGTTCAGGATTTATACATTCGTCAAAACGAAGCGACAATCCGCGCCTTACCGTACTATTTCTCAGTATATTATTTTGTTCAATATTTATATAGCCCTAGCGTATCTGTCTTAACATTTCCAAATCTGAATTCAACAATGGAAATATCTACAATTCCACATGTTTTAATTTATATATAAACAAGCTGAGTAGCTAAGTAGCCTGTTTGAGAGCATACAGCATATACGCTTTTGAACTATGATTATTTTTTTGAATTTGGTGCTAATACTGTTATATGGATATGGAATAGGTCTTATGGACGCGGATATTCTCTAATGGACGACGGCTGAATTATGAATGCCGGTCTAGATGCTTGTATTTCAATATCTCCTTAAATATAACTTGGAAAGTGGATACGTGTATGTGGAAAGAGACGTTTGTCTGGAATTGTTGAGACAATTTGAGGAGGTTTGGGAAGCAGTAATGGGTAGTGTAACACTGAAATGTAAGTCTGTAGTTGTATATGGATTTGTGGATGGTGAGGTTTATGAATCGATGGGTAGAACAGATCACAACACACATGGATACAATATGGGTGAGTGAAATCCAAGATGTTCAATGGCAGCCATCTTGGATTACATACTACCTCAATGAAAATCAATACCAATGGCCATCTAAGTGATGCGAAGCACCTTCTCAAGTTCGAAGCCAATCGGACGAATTGTTCTCACGATACCGCATTCACAAGATGCGGGACGGATAGAATCCAATATGGTCAATGGCAGGCATCTTGGATTACGTACCAATACCAATGGCCGTCTAACCGATGTGAAGCACCTTCTCAAGTTTGAAATCGATTGGTCGAACTGTTCTCGGGATATCGCGTTCAGAAGATGTGGGATGGACAGAATCCAATATGGTCAATGGCAGCCATCTTTGAATACGTACCTCAGTGAAAAACAATACCAATGGCCGTCTAACTGATGTGAAAAACCTTCCCAAGTTGAAGTCGATTGGCTGATTTGTTCTCGAGAAATCGCGTTCACAAGACGTGGGAAGGAGTGAATCCAATATGGTACATGCCAGTCATCTTGGATTAGGCACCTCAGTGAAAAGCAATACCAATGACCGTCGAACTGATGCGAAGCCCCGTTGACAAGTTTGAAGTCAATTGGTCGAATTGTTCTCGAGATATCGCGTTCACAAAATGTGTTGCGGACAGAATCGAATATGGTCAATGGCAGCCATCTTGGATCAATTACATCAGTGAAAATCAATACCGATGACCGTCTGACTGATGTAAAACACCTTCTCACGTTTGAAGTCGATTGGTTGAATTGTTCTCGAGATATCGCGTTCACAAGATGTGGGACGGACAGAATCCAATATGTCAATGGCAGCCATCTTGGATTACGTATCTCAGTCAAAATCAATACCAATGGCCATCTAACTGATGTGAAGCACCTTCTCAATTTTGAAGTCGATTGGTAGAATTGTTCTCAAGATATCGCGTTCACAAGATGTGGGACGGACGGCCGGACGGACGGACGGACGGCTAGCATTTCCAAGTCCTCCCACCACTTCGTGGCGGAGGACAATAATGAACTAAATCAGAACGTGGCAAAAAAGGCGTCGCTTGTGTTTGATTATTCCAGAAATTGTATATGCTTCAAAACGAAATGACAACCAGCGCCTTTTTAAATTCCGTCGAATTTTCTTGAACAACAAATATTTTGAGAATATTTAGAATCAGAAAGTGACGAAGAGCGATTCATACTCATCAACGTTAGAGGAAGGCAGCAACTCTCACCATTCTGCATTTGTGTTTTGTGTTATTTCATTAAACGTGGTTTTATAACTTCTGCTTACCTTGCCCTACCCTTTTTTTTTACCTTTTGATATTACTATAAGGTATAAAGTATGTGCCAAGTTTCAGAGATGTTGATGCATCCAGGCATTGTGTTCATTCTGTCTCTCCGGGTGTGTTCTCGGGCATATATACGATTCCTGGGAGCAGCGACACTGCAAACTCGCACATGTCAAAGAGACTTGGTCGCAAATAATATTTCAAACAACACACTGTATAGGTGTGGGACCAGTCACCTTTTGAATCGGCTTGACCAAAGTAAAATGTGGGGAGAAAGTTGAGTGTATTAGTTCATCTGCGCATGCGCTAATTTTCACAAACCAAGGTGACAACGAGCCTCTGTCTTCCACTGATTGCATTGTTAATTTACAACTTTACCTGAGCCAGACTCCCCTAGAATACAAATATACATGTTTATTGTCTCTGTGTATCTGTCGGTGACACGAATATGCGACGCAGGTTCAATCAGCGACGCTACTGTCGGGAGCAGCATGAAGAATAAATACTCTGGTCTTGTATCGTGTGCTTCGGAAAGGGTGCATATCCATTCCCAAAGATCGACTCGACAGGCACTGTCTAACGGGAATGGCACGTTATATGCATCGCCAATCCGACGATATATGTCGCTGTCTGAAATACAGACCGGTGGCGCAAAACGCCTAGAGAATGGGCTCGCCATGGGCCTGAAATAGAGAAATACCTAGTCCGTGAAACACTGCCAAGGGTTGAGAGATGTTGTTTTGCGTCATACATCGCTTACAAGTAATGCCCAACGCTTTTCATTGGTTAACTAATACGGAACTAGAAAACTGTTGCGTATAACATATAGGCCTATGCATCAATTCTCTAAAATATATGATTCACAAAATCTGATAATCTGTAAGTATATTTATCGAAATCGGGTCGATACTTGGTGTAAGAACGCATTGTTGAGGCTTTTGTTGAGGCTTTTGTGCAGCTGAAAAGGGTCACGTCTAGACGCATTGTTGAGCTCAGACAGGCTATTGTAGGCTTTGCCTTATGCGTTCTTACACCAAGTATAAACCAGAAATCGTAAATGCTAAAGACGGCTGAAAATCGAAATATTCTTCCAGCTCCTCTGAAGTCGACTGGTGAATTTTTTACGTGATATTGCGATACTGAAGGTTTTGAACCTCCGATCGGTTTAAAACATAGTACTGAATGATATATATTATGTCTTTACATCCTTTGGGTATGGAAGCCGGATGCGGCCATTCGTGCCTTCGTAACTTCGCCTTACCCACAACGCGAAGCGACGAAGCCGCGAAGTCACGAAGCCGCGAAGGAGCGAAGGTCCGAAGTCGCGAAGGCGAAGCTGCGAAGCCACGAAGCGGCGAAGGCGAAGACGCAAAGGGACGAAGCGAAGTGACGAAATTGTACAGCATCGTCCCTTCGTGTCTTCGCCTTCGCCCCTTCGTGGCTTCGCCTTCGCCCCTTTCTCGCCTTCGCCTTCGCCCCTTCGCGGCTTCGCCTTCGTACCTTCGCGCCTTAGCGGCTTCGCCCCTTCGCGCCTTCGCGGCTTCACCCCTTCGCGTCTTCACGTCTTCGCCCCTTCGCGCCTTCGCCCCTTCGCCGCTTCGTGGCTTCGTAGCTTAGCCATCGCGACTTCACGGCTTCGCGGCTTCATCGCTTCGTATTGTGAGTAAGACGAAGTTACGAAGGCACGAATGGCCGCATCCGACTTCCATATTTAGGGGTGAAGTGAAACAGGGTATGGAGTACGACATATAAGGTTCAGTTTATGACACTGATTTACGGAAAATACATTAACCAATGAAAGTCGTTGGAATAACCCTATAATGGTTTGTTCCAATGTTACCCAATCATAATGATGATAATTTCTATATGTATCATATATGGAAATAAAGTATATTGTATATTGCAATAATGGGTAGTGCATTACGGATTATATAACATTACTTGTTATGACATTACATGACAGCGATTATCAAGGAGCTTTAGAAAGGTAGTTTCGAAAATTCTTGAACAATTTGGCAACCTCTCGGTTATAGAATAGAAATGGCAGGCCTAGTGTTTTTCATACTCGTGCGCAATGCATAATTGACGAACGGTTAATGTGGGGAAGTTTGTAAAAAAACTGTAAACTTCTCCGTGTGTCAAATAACACGTCTATAAAAACATTACCTTTTGAAGAAAAAACATCATACTACCGTGAGGTAGACAAAAGCAATGTTGCATGTGCATGGTGTTATGGCACAATGTCTGTGATTGGCTCGGCATAGTAACAATACGAAGCTGCGCATCTGAAAACCCCTCGGCTCTGGGCGCCATGCAGCCATTCATAATGTATTCAATTTGAACCGTAGTACATTGAAGACACCAGAAACATCAAACAGTCAAGTGACAAATATACAGATTATCAAAAATTTTGCAATTAGAAATGGCCACTAATGACAATCACTTTCTCTGATAATGTGAAAATCTTGATTGAAGTCTTGGATATATGCAAAACCTATACCTGTGATGGTGCATAAATTAAATATGGTCGCCAAGGTTTCCACTCAATCAGGGTAACTGGTTTGGTCATTCTTTTAAAGTTTCTTGATGTATCGATGATCTACACCAAGTTTCACACTGAACAGCGAAATGGTATCCGAGATACACAAGATTAATGGTTTCGCATAAATTAAAGATGGCCACCAAAGTTTCCACCCAATCGGGTCCAGATTCAATAAGATTCTGGGTCACGAGCATATGAATGTGCACTGCAAGTTTGGTGTGCCCAGTGTAAGTCGTTCTAAAGATATCTTGGTAAGGAGAAAGCTGTAACTTCAACAGAGAGGGGACAGGGGACTGGGGACGTTTTGCTGTAAAGTATATATCTACACATTAAGACATGCGGGGCTGGGTACTCCACTTGTGTGTATGTAACTTTGACTGAAGGGGGACAGGGGACTGGGGACGTTCTTTTGTAAAGTATACCTACATTTAAGATGAACGTATCTTTTTAGACAAACAACTATGAGAAAGAGATAATGGCAATATAGTAAACATATCATTTGTTGTCGGGGACTGGGGACTGGGGACCGAGTTTGGGAATATATAGATGCATATGTACAAGATTATTAGACATAAAGAGTGACACTTGACCAGGCTAAAAGACTTACGATACTACACGCTATTTAAATATATACCCTCCCGCAAATACACAGACGATTTGGGGGACATGGGGACTGGGGACTGATTTTGTAAATATATAAATATAATGCCAGGTAATTGACTGGACATATACACAGAAACTGGGCGTGAAAAGGACTGGAACTAAACGTCATGATAAGAATGAAATACTGTTAAAATTTACGTTAAATCATATTCACTCACTCACTCACTCGCCCATTCACTCACTCGCTGTTTTATTGTGTTTAAATATGTCAATTATTTCGTCCAAGTATTCGTGTAGTTATTGTAAACCCCCAACACACACACACACACACCAACACACACACACACACACATAGAATATATATAATATATATATATGTAGATATATATATATATATATAACATTTCACGTCGTGTTACATGCTACATATGCCATATTAAGTTATACAATTTACTGTTAAATTATAATAATTCCCCTTTATGCAATAAAGGGTAATGAACATTGTGAGATTGGGGTAACTGGACTCTCAATTTAAATGTATGGAGAATGGTATGTGCATGTGTGCTCTTTGGAAGTCACCGGGGTCTTATGTATGGGCAGATCACTCTTGCTGGGCCGTCACGTGACCGGAAGTCACGTCACAGGAAGTTACTGGAATCCAAGATGGCCGCCAGTCTGAAATCCAAGATGGCGCAAAGGTCGGATGTACCTTTAGTACAAATATTTTCATTCACAGAAATCCAAGATGGCCACAATTAGGGAACTTTTAAAGTATACAGGGTATTATACTGGGTTACATCATACACACGACATACGCAGGACTTGTCGACGGAGAATGCGCTTAAAGAGGGCTACGACGAAAACTTGTTGTACAGACCCTACGAAGTGTTCCCGACTGTACCGAGCTGGAAAACCTCGTCAGCACTTGAGAGGACGTGCAGATTCAAAGTCGACGCGCCACAGAGACTGAACGTTACAAGCGGATTTCGCCAACAAGTACGTTGACGGCGGCGTATTGGATACAGGTCTGGAGCAAGAAGAAATCCGGTTCGTCATCTCGCCGGAGTTGCTAGTCGCGCGATTGATAACGCCCGTGTTGAATGACAGACAAGTTTTGTTAAGGAGTTGTTCGGAACAGTACAGCGATTACAAAGGCTACTGCACCTCTTACTTTTCCTCGTTCAAAGTCTGTATGAGTCGACTCGATCCTCCTATAATTCATTTGACCCGTCGACGTCGGACCGATCACACGTCTCGTGCGGTTTATCATATCTCTTTTCGAAAGGATAACGAAACAGGAAGAGAGATTACTTCGAGATTTGTTTGTACATGTATGTTCAGTGAGATGCTGGCAGAGAAAGAGGCTGACTAGCCCAGCGAATTAACAAAATTCAAGTGGATCGCGTGAACAATCTAGAGATAAAATCCCATATTTCCAGACTTCTGTGCTTCAGCAAGTACCACTGGAGTTTGATCAATAAATCTTCTGATCGAATGTCTCTAGCTGGTCGCGAGAACGGAATGGATCGGTTGGAAATACTGCCGGAGAGAGTGGTCTACCTCCGCCTGTACGATAATTCCCGCGGCAGTAACCCCGACGATAAGTTTGTTGGTCGCCTCGTCGACCACCTTGCATAGTGGAGTCTTGTGCCCTGGAATGCGCCGACTGAAGCTCGATTGCCGAACGCGGGTAGGGTTGAACGCTGGGATTTCTAATCTCGTTGAGATTTTCTGGGTTAATGTTTTTTTTTGTTTAGGCTTTTTTGTTTTGACTTCTTTTCTGGGTTAATGTTTTTTAAAGTAAAAGAATTAAAGGATATACTTATCGGTCATTCCCTCATGTAAGAAGTCACGGGAGTGCTGGTACATGCAGTACATGGAGATGGCAGCCATGCAGTGGACTTCAGATCAATATTACAATTATAGTATATTGTTGCTCATAATACACAAGGCATTCTCTCAGTCGATGACACCACGGAGCATACTATAGAGTAGGCCTCATGATGAAACTATACATGTACAGTACAGTACAACGCAGGACTTCAAGTTTTCTCAGCGTAACTGCGTAATTCCAGCTATAACCCTCTCTTTTTCTGACAGCGTAACTCCAGATATAGATCTCTCTTTATGACAGCGTAACTGCGTAACCTCGTCGAAGGACCATTTCCTTTTTGCTCAGCATAACTGCGTAACTTTGTCAGACCCTTTCTGTTTTGCTTAGCGTAACTGCGTCATTTCGGATCTAGACCTCTCTTTTCCTGAGAGCGTAACTGCGTAACTTTAGGTGCACCGTAGCCATCTGTTTCTGACAGCGTAACTGTGTAAATTCGGCGATGGATTATTTATTTCCTCAACGTAGCTGCGTAACTTCGTCAAACTCTTTCTCTTTTTCTCAGCGTAAAGTTCTGCTGGTCTCCAGTGATGGACCAATTCATTTTACTCACAGCGTAACTGCGTAACTTCGTCAGACCCTTTCTCTTTTGCTCGGCGTAAATGCGTAACTTGGCTCTAGACCTCTCTTTTACTGAGAGCGACTAACGCTACCATAGACATCTTTTTCTGACAGCGTAACTGCGTAAGTTCAGCTGTGAACCTCTTTAGGTGTACCATAGACATCTTTTTCTGACAGCGTAACTGCGTAAGTTCAGCTGTGAACCTCTTTGCATGCGGACAGCGTAACTGCGTAACTTCATCCATGGACCATTCATTTTTGCTCTGCGTAACTTTATTAGACCCTTTCTGTTTTGCTCCTCACAAATACCATAACATGATTTGAGCCTTTCCCTTTTTGTCAGCGTAAGTCCAGGGATAAATCAATTCATCTTTTCTGACAGCGTAACTGCGTAACTCCAGATATAGATCTCTCTATATGACAGCGTAACTGCGTAACCTCATAGAAGGACCATTTCCTTTTTGCTCAGCGTAACTGCGTAACTTTGTCAGACCCTTTCTCTTTTGCCATGTTTGCTCGGCGTAAATGCGTAACTTGGTTCTAGACCTCTCCTTGACTCGAGAGCGTAACTGCGTAATTTTAGGTGCACCATAAACATCTTTTTCTGACAGCGTAACTCCGTAAGTTCAGCTGTGAACGTCTTTGCATGCGGACAGCGTAACTGCGTAACTCCATTCATGGACCATTTATTTTTGCTCTGCGTATCTTTATTAGACCCTTTCTGTTTTCCTTCTCACAAATAGCATTAACTTGACTAGAGGTTTTCCCTTTTTGTCAGCGTAAGTGCATAAGTCCAGGGATACATGTAAATCAATTCCTCTTTTCTGAAAGTGTAGCTGCGTAAATCCAGATATAGATCTCTGTTTATGACAGCGTAACTGCGTAACCTCGTCGAAGGACCATTTCCTTTTTGCTCAGCGTAACTGCGTAACTTTGTCAGACCCTTTCTGTTTTGCTCAGCGTAACTGCGTAATTTCGGATGTAGACCTCTCTTTTCCTGAGAGCGTAACTGCGTAACTTTAGGTGCACCGTAGACATCTGTTTCTGACAGCGTAACTGTGTAAATTCGTCGATGGATTATTTATTTCATCAATGTAGCTGCGTAACTTCGTCAAATCCTTTCTCTTTTTCTCAGCATGAAGTTCTGCGTATCTCCAGTGATGGACCAATCCATTTTACTCACAGCGTAACTTCGTCAGACCCTTTCTCTTTTGCTCGGCGTAAATGCGTAACTTGGCTCTAGACCTCTTTTTTCCTGAGAGCGTAACTGCGTAACTTTAGGTGCACCGTAGACATCTGTTTCTGACAGCGTAACTGTGTAAATTCGGTGATGGATTATTTATTTCCTCAACGTAGCTGCGTAACTTCGTCAAACCCTTTCTCTTTTTCTCAGCGTGAAGTTCTGCGTATCTCCAGTGATGGACCAATCCATTTTACTCACAGCGTAACTGCGTAACTTCGTCAGACCCTTTCTCTTTTGCTCGGCGTAAATGCGTAACTTGGCTCTAGACCTCCCTTTTACTGAGAGAGCGTAACTGCGTAATTTTAGATGTACATGTACCATAGACATCTTTTTCTGACAGCGTAACTGGGTAACTCCATCCATGGACAATTTTTTTTTGCTCTGCGTAACTTTATTTGACCATTTCTATTTTGCTCATCATCAATAGCATAACTTGATTAGAGGCTTTCTCTTTTTGTCAGCGTATGTGTGTAAGTCCAGGGATAAATCAATTCCTCTTTTCTGACAGCGTGACTGCGTAACTTTATAGGTGCACCGTAGACATCTGTTTCTGACAGCGTAACTGTGTAAATTCGGTGATGGATTATTTATTTCCTCAATGTAGCTGCGTAACTTCGTCAAACCCTTTCTCTTTTTCTCAGCGTAAAGTTCTGCGTATCTCCAGTGATGGACCGAATTCATTTTACTCACAGCGTAACTGCGTAACTTCGTCAGACCCTTTCTCTTTTGCTCGGCGTAAAAGCGTAACTTGGCTGTAGACCTCTCTTTGATCCGAGAGCGTAACTGCGTAATTTTAGGTGTACCATAGACATCTTTTTCTGACAGCGTAACTGCGTAAGTTCAGCTGTGAACGTCTTTGTATGCGGAGACAGCGTAACTGCGTAACTCCATTCATGGACCATTTATTTTTGCTCTGCGTGAAGTTCTGCGTATCTCCAGTGATGGACCAATCCATTTTACTCACAGCGTAACTGCGTAATTATAACTTCGTCAGACCCTTTCTCTTTTGCTCGGCGTAAATGCGTAACTTGGCTCTAGACCTCTTTTTTCCTGAGAGCGTAACTGTGTAACTTTAGGTGCACCGTAGACATCTGTTTCTGACAGCGTAACTGTGTAAATTCGGTGATGGATTATTTATTTCCTCAATGTAGCTGCGTAACTTCGTCAAACCCTTTCTCTTTTTCTCAGCGTAAAGTTCTGCGTATCTCCAGTGATGGACCGAATTCATTTTACTCACAGCGTAACTGCGTAACTTTTTCAGACCCTTTCTCTTTTGCTCGGCGTAAATGCGTAACTTGGCTCTAGACCTCTTTTTTCCTGAGAGCGTAACTGCGTAACTTTAGGTGCACCGTAGACATCTGTTTCTGACAGCGTAACTGTGTAAATTCGGTGATGCATTATTTATTTCCTCAATGTAGCTGCGTAACTTCGTCAAACCTTTTCTCTTTTTCTCAGCGTAAAGTTCTGCGTATCTCCAGTGATGGACCGAATTCATTTTACTCACAGCGTAACTGCGTAACTTCGTCAGACCCTTTCTCTTTTGCTCAGCATAAATGCGTAACTTGGCTCTAGACCTCCCTTTTACTGAGAGCGTAACTGCGTAATTTTAGATGTACATGTACCATAGACATCTTTTTCTGACAGCGTAACTGCGTAAGTTCAGCTGTGAACCTCTTTGCATGCGGACAGCGTAACTGCGTAACTCCATCCATGGACAATTTATTTTTGCTCTGCGTAACTTTATTTGACCATTTCTATTTTGCTCATCATCAATAGCATAACTTGATTAGAGGCTTTCCCTTTTTGTCAGCGTATGTGTGTAAGTCCAGGGATAAATCAATTCCTCTTTTCTGACGGCGTAACTGCGTAACTTCGTCAGACCCTTTGCTCGGCGTAAAAGCGTAACTTGGCTGTAGACCTCTCTTTGATCCGAGAGCGTAACTGCGTAATTTTAGGTGTAGTACTGTACCATAGACATCTTTTCCTGACAGCGTAACTGCGTAAGTTCAGCTGTGAACCAGTCTTTACATGCTGACAGCGTAACTGCTTAACTCCATCCATGGACCATTTATTTTTGCTCTGCGTAACTTTATTAGACCCTTTCTGTTTTGCTCCTCACAAATAGCATAACATGATTAGAGGCTTTCCCTTTTTGTCAGCGTAAATCCAGGGATAAATCAATTCCTCGTTTTCTGACAGCGTAACTGCATAACTCCAGATATAGATCTCTCTTTATGACAGCGTAAGTGGTACAACCTCGTCGAAGGACCATTTCCTTTTTGCTCAGCGTAACTGTGTAACTTTGTCAGACCCTTTCTCTTTTGCTCAGCGTAACTGCATAACTTTGGGTGCACTGTAGACATCTGTTTCTGACAGCGTAACTGTGTAAATTCGGCGATGGATTATTTATTCCCTCAACGTACCTGTGTAACTTCGTCAAACCCTTTCTCTTTTTCTCAGCGATTTTGCATAACTCCAGTGATGGACCAATTCATTTTACTGACAGCGTAACTTCGTCAGACCGTTTCTCTTTTGCTCGGCGTAACTGCGTAATTTGGCTCTAGACCGCTCTTTTACTGTGAGCGTAACTGCGTAATTTTAGGTGTACCGTAGACATCTTTTTCTGACAGCGTAACTGCATAAGTTCAGCTGTGAACCTCTTTGCATGCGGACAGCGTAACTTCATCCATGGACCATTGAATTTTGCTCTGCGTAACCTTATTAGACCCTTTCCGTTTTGCTCATCATAGTTCTGCCATTTCTCCAGATAATTATATTTCAAATTAGGTCAATCCAATATGGCTGCCAAAGCTTTTGACTAATCACCATCTTGTCACTGTACTGCATATGTATGCAACATATGATGTAAGAGCATTTGGAGTTATCAGCACAGACGGTAAAGGGCTTAAATATACACGTGTGCATCATTTTTCAGCCTACATGTATATATGAGTGTAATCCATCAAAACATTGTATTAACTAGAATTTGACCTACCTTGATGAAATAGTAAGTTTTGATGAAGTTGAATAGGCTTCAATAAAGTACTGTAGTGTACATTTGAACAGCCAAGCCATATCCCTGCAGAAACTGCAACAACTAGAATTTGACCTTGATAAAATAGGCCAAGGTCAATGATATGGTTATCCAGCTGATGGCCGATAGGAGCAATTATTGTCTGGATCCGATTGGGTGAAAACTATGGTGACCATCTTTAATTTATGCGAAACCATTAATCTTGTGTATCTAAGATACCATTTCGCTGTTCAGTGTGAAACGTGGCATAGATCATCGATACATCAAGAAACTTTCAAGGAATGACCGAGGTATGATAGCACTCCATTTCCAGGTAACAGGCTGCATCTTCAGTCTGCCCCCGAACTCACGACCTTCGTGACAATAGCCGAACCACTGTATCCATTCAACCACGGAATCACTCTACAAGAGACTGTCTTTAAAGTCTATTTATACTTCGCACATGTGCTTGTTTTACGTAGAAAAACTATGTCATCATCTGGTTTGTCTCTGGTAATTCCTGCTCTCCTCCCTGCACACCGCTCTTCAGTGCCGGAGGGAGACTTGAGTATGCAGTAAACCCACCAAGAGAAATATCAACCAGTTTAATATTGAATAAGCTGAAAGTTTCTTAGCATAGATTATTACCTCATTTCGGTATGATTTCATACCTGCTGCAGGGGAAATCTTGGCGGCCATCTTTAATTCATGCAAAATCTTTAATGATGTACATCTCTGAATGAGTGAGTTAGGGGTTTAACATCACGCGGAATCACTCTAAGAGACTGTCTTTAAAGTGTATTATACTTCGCACATGCGCTTGTTGTACCTAGAAGAACTATGATGTCATCTGGTTTGTGTTTGATAGTTCTTACTCTTCTCCCCTGCACATCGCTCTTCAGTGCCGGAGGGAGACTTGAGAATGCGGTGAACCCAGCAAGCGAAATATCAACCTCTTTAATACTGAAAACCTAAAAGTTTCTTAGCATAGATTCTTACCTCATTTCGTTATGCTTTCATACCTGGAGAGGAAACCTTGGTCTACATCTTTAATTTATGAAAAATCTTTGATGATGTGTATCGCCGAGTGAGTGAGTTAGGGGTTTAACATAGCGTTCAACACCTTGGAGGCCATCTTTAATTTATGCAAAATCTTTAATGATGTATATATCTCTGACTGAGTTAGGGGTTTAACGTCGCGTTCAACACCATTTGGGTCATATAGCGACGATATACTATCTGCGATATGGTTAGCTGGACATGTGTGACTATCCATGTACAGCTATCATGTAGAGGAAATTAAACTTCCCCTTGTGGCAACAGACATGGTACAAAACTCGTGCCTCGCCCTATTGGGGGCCATTTAAGGATGTCCGCTGGTGGTTTTTGACTTTGGCAGCCATTTTGCCTGTTTTTTTTATTGGGTTATCTCCCTTCCCTAGGTTAAGAGATGGGGATTTCCTTTAAAAGCCTTCTAGCCGAGAATTTTGCACACCAACATCCATCCAATTTGCTAAATTTTAATAGACATTGTGATTATCTGCAAACTGTTAGAATGTAAGAAAAAGTTAAATACTATTTATATGAATTTTTCATGAATGTGCTTTAAAACTAGGGCTATTCCCTATGCTTTCTGGGTTATCAAATTGAGCATGGGTCAGTCCACTTAACGTTGCCTACAGCTAAAAAATGCACACCAACCTATATTTTTTTCTTTGTTTTTCCTCATATTACACAATTATGAATGCAACAACACACATTATTCAAAAAGTTAATTACTTTGATTTACCACCAGCGGACATCCTTAAAGATGTAATCAGCCTCAAAATGGAAGGATTTTGTAAACTCTCCCCTATGGGTTTTTTCAGCAGGGAAGATTAACAAAGCATTATATGTATTATATTTGATGATGGTAGGATCGCTATATACAACGAATGCAAGAATATCTTGTCAGAGAGATTTGAAACTCTGCCCGCTTCGACAGGTTTTCTGTTTCGCCATTGAGTGTGTGTTGTACGCGGAGAGGAAAATGACGTCACTGCGTGACGTATGAGTGACGTGGCGACGCTCACGAATTTGAATGCTGCACAGCTGCAGCCATGGGATAACGTCATGGCTCGTGCCTACGGTTCGGTAATGTCGCTTAGCATACGTTGGTAGAATGCACCACACGTGTATACGCTTGTTGACACAGCCGTGGAAAAATAAACGGCATGCCATGCTGTTTATTTTTAAAGATCAATTCCTTCTATTTTCTCGTGAACGGTAGAAACAAGTTTAGTTTTTTGTGGTCAAATGTGTCTCATTTTGTACCTATTGTAACATATGTCACTTTCGCTGAGTTTGAGATAAATCGATTTCAGCCCAGGTTTGAGGCTGATTACTTAAGTGTTCTATATGAAAGTTGAATAACCAAATCAGTTCCTCTGAGTGGCAGGAAGGATGGACAGCCATGTTTAAGTTATGCAAAATCATTTATGATTTCTATCTCTGATACTGTTGAAGAAGAATTATGATGTCATCTGGTTTGTGAAATAATACTTCCTGCTCTTCTCTCCTGCATACTGCTCTTCAGTGCCGGAGGGAGAGTTGAGTATGCAACCCAGCAAGCCAAATATCAACCGCTTTACTAAAAGTTTCTTAGTGTAGTTTTTTTACCTTATTTCGGTACCTTGGTGGCCATCTTTAATTTATGCAAAAACTTTAATGATGTATTTCTCTGGTACCATTTAAGTGTTCTATATGGAACTTGGTATACAGCATCGATGTATCAAGAGACTTGTAATGAATAAATTACATGAGTTCCCCTGAGTGGTGGGAAGGATGGACAGCGATCTTGAACTTATGCAATTAGGCGTATTCCACGTAAAACTATACCACTTTCCGTCAAATTGTCTGTCTCACTGGAAAATGACGTTTGTAACATTAAAAATGTTTAAAAACTGACTCTGTGTCTTGTACTTTGTTTGCTAAACACACAAATGTTGTGTAATGTATGCATATCTGAATATAAACAGTTTTACACTGCACATTTCTTATCTGCAGTATAATAGAGAGACAGAAATGTAAAAGTTACTAATGTCATTTGTTCTAATGTCATATGTCCGTCCAACTTTGTTTATAATATTCACCACAAAACAAATGTCAATTAAATTATTCAATTAAAGATTTACAGTGGTACTAGCTTGACCTTATTGAGATATATGTACCATTGCCAGTGTATTAAATACCAATACATCAATACTGTGAGCATTTAAAAAACGTTTCTAATGTAATTTCCGTCCAACTCCCTTGATGGAAAGGACATTAGAACTTTTTTGAAAAGGCTCAATATTACAGCATGGGTGACGACATACACTGACAATGGTACAGATATATCAATATGCTTGGCCTAATTCCACTGAGCATATGCAAGTGCTTCTGTTATAAGAAATTTCTTGTACATTTCTTCAAATAGATTTTGGCGGACAACTGACATTAGTAACACAAATGTTACTAATGTCATTTGTGTTTTGTTCCGCTAAACTAAAAACTGTACGAATAATTCATAGGGGCACTTGTTTATTTTCATCTTATGCAATTCATTGACACATTTTAGATAAGGTACAGGGAACTTTGTTTGTTTATGATGTCTTCCAAGTTATTGGTGTTACTAATGTCATATTCCGTCAAGGACGGACAGAAATGGGAGTTAGTGGTACAGTTTTGCGTGGAATCCGCCAAAATCATTTATGATCTCTTATCGCTGATACCGTTCAAGTGCTTGATGTAAAATTTGGTATACCTCATTGATACATCAAGAGACATAGGATGAATGACAGAAGTTGTTTCTCTGATTGGGCAGAAATCTTGGCAACCATTTTTAATTTATGCAAAATAATTAATGATCTATATCTTTGGAAATGTTTAAGTGTTCATTATGAAACTTGGTAAACATCATCGATGCATGAAGAGAACGAATGACAGAACCAGTTTTCTCTGATTGTTCGGAAACACACTTGGTGACCATTTTGAATTTATTCAGAATCATTAAAGATCTATATCTGATAATC
>JAVTVY010025446.1:0-114492 GCA_036873755.1 Hanleya hanleyi
AACGTCACCCAATGTGTAAAGATGAAACTAACGATTTTCTTCTGTGATCACGTTCACGTGAGAGTTTACGGTGTTGAGGTGACATGGGCCATCGGCCACTGATCTATCGACATATTGAATATTGACAAATTTTCATATCTTATCCGTAATTTGTGTTCTTGACAAAAAATGACGAACTTTTGCATAAAAAACGTGGGAAGAAATCTACATATAGATTAAACTAAATTGCCATAAATCGCCGGAATGGTGCGTAGCAAGCGCGCTCTGTCATGGACCTCTCTCCTCGATACAGGCCTGAAATATACCGATAATCATTTCGGTGGGGGATCTGAGTCATCAGAATTGTTCTAGTACATCAGATCCAAAATTGAATTAAAAGGAAAAAAATACCACATACAAGGAATTATTCGAAGTACTAAATGACAAATTAACAGGGGGAGGTGTAAGCTCGGCTAAGAAAGGGAGAAATGAAATTTTGAGCGTGATCTAGCAAATACAAGTTATTCAACACGCGATCAAACTTGTCCAAGAGAAAACAATGACCAAGTAATCTGATGATCAATGTTAGTTGCATACACATATAACCACGACGAAAATGTGCCAAGAAAAACGCAATTTGGACCATCTAGCATAACATCCGTAGACCAGATTATTCATTATGTCATAGGGGGCAGGATATGGTAGATAATTAAAAACTGTAGTAACTCGGTTTGACATTATAGCGAATGTCTTTAATTGAGCCAGAGATGAAAGAGAAATACACTTAGAAAAAAAATATTAAAAAATCGATTGGAAAAAATATATATATATATTTATTATTTTTCACAATTTATTGAAAAAACTATACGTAGATATCGACCATCCAATATCCCACAGGCCAGGCAACTGTGTCCGTGTACCATAGCATAGTAATTGGAACGGGACATTTTTATTCAAACTTGCGACCACTCAGTCAGCAATAGATCTATAATATTGAACACAGGTGTTTGGCAAGTTAATTAGCTTGGGGGTATCGTCAACAGTAGATCGGACAAGGTGAATCACTAAAGTACGACCTCCTCTCGATTATCCGTATACATTTTCACAAAAATTAGCCTACCTCTATATTTCACCTCTTATTTCATTCTTTGGAGGTTGATTCTCCATGCTACCACCCAAAGATTCTCATAATCCATCAATTATGGGGGGTAAATCGTCCAAACACTCTGAATTTTAGCGTCCAGACAGCTTCCGTTAAAACTTCGGCAAAATTCGGCAATTTTCGTCTGATTTCACGTGCTTGAAATACTGGGGCATGGTATAGAGTATATGAATGGACAACCTGGAATACTGCATGTGACACTAGATGATCATTGACAGAATCCTCTAAAAAACACACCTGTTTGTACCGACACTCCATTTTGATCTGTCTCATCATCATGTGATGAGGATTCAATGTGCTCGGTATAATTTTGTATACTGGTAGTACAGGTCACCTTCACCATACTGTATTTATGACTATGGACATGGCCAAATGGAACAATTGGCTCGATTCCAGCAAATAAAAAGTTAATCATAAACAACATATAATTATTAATACTATCAAATAATTATGTTTATTCCTTGTCAACATCAATGTATTACAGACAGTATTATGACTGAATCATGGTAACAGAAATTCAAGAGTATATATGTCTACACTAAACTGAAGGAGATCCATGATGCTTATTATATTATGTTGTAAATCTCCACATGCTAATCTCCATTATGTTGCTTATTGTGAAAATAAATGATGTTACGAAGATAATTTTAGTATGAAAGCACATTGCCCTCAAATTAGAAAAAATACCTCCAGCAGTTAAAGGTAATCCAATCATAACAATGCATAACACCATGATATTGTTGTAATATCACCCATCACTGATTGTAATCTGTTAACATAGAAAGGTACACTTACTTGAAAACATGTTCTTGTATGAATTGATCTTTGGCTAAGAATTCATGTAATTAATGCATGAGATACATGTATACTGTTATAAATCACACCGTAAATTCACAGTTAAATGTACTGGCAGAAAAGGTGCCAGTACATTCAACAGTAAAATTACGTTGCACCGTATTTTACAATTACCGTTTTTTAACAGGCATTGAACTGTAAAATGTTGCACCGTATTTTATAATTACCGTTTATTGACAGGCATTCAACTGTAAAATTTGGGTTCCCCTGTAATTTACAATTACCGTTGTTTTAACGTTCTTTACACAATACAATTATGTGGCACCACTGTCTACAATTATCGGTTCCGCGGCAACGTAGGTCACTGGAAGGCCGAAATGGCCATTGCTCTTCGTGTTTACAAATGCGATCACCACAAGCTTCGTAAATAATCACGAACGAATCTGTGCAATTATTACACGAATAGTAGGATACAGCTTTAAGTCAGATAAAACCCATCTTCGCATGTGCAAGTCGAACACTAAATGACGGAACGTTAGTGTAGTATATAGCTTGAAATGTGAAGATGGACAAAACCAAAACCATTCCGTACTGTAGACCGAAAATTAAAGTTAGCCGTTGCGTCCATCCCAGCGCGTCTTCTGATAATGCTCTAAATGTTGTATCGTACAACGCAGGTGTCGGATGTTTCCTGCAACTGAGCGTTTCGTGTGCAAAGATATCAACCTCCTTTCAGAAAAAACAAAAATTTTATGTTCCGTGTGTGCGCAGTTTACCCATTGCAGTTGATGTCAACTGAAATATCACAGTTCAATTTACAGATTAATGTGTTTACGACTGAATGTACTGTAAACTCCAACATACATTTACTGTGAAACAACGGTAATTTATAACAGTGACCTATTCTTTGTGTTATTCTGTATGCAGTTCATTCTGTATGTTCTTTTTATACATGTACATATACCACAAGTGGAATTAAAATTTGAATAAAATAATTAAAATATGTTTGTCTTTTAACTATAATCAGGAAATGAACTCTTTGTTTCTAGTAGCCAAATCGTTTTAGACACATTCAAGTCTTCACTTGGTCAAGGGAGATAATTTTGCAAAGGAAAAGTATAGATCTACACTGGTGCAGGCCAGAAACATACAGCTTCTTTCCTATACTTGGATAATCTTATCCATTCAAATATTCCAAGCTGGAGCTGCTACCACTCAAAACTGGCCGGCAGATATTTTATGACCTTTGATGATATTTGTGGAGCATGCTGCAGGACATCAACTTTCATGGATCTGATATTATCCACACAATCCTATTCTACATGATACTGTTGCCATAGCACCGATAAACTAGGTCCCTTTATTTATGTGTTCTAGATCCAGGGGCTATTGGGAGCTGCAGGTTTTGTAATAGTTAGATCCAATTATTCTGAGCGAAGGAATAAAGTCTGGCGTGGTTGTTTTAAGTTAGAACTCGGCATCCTTGGAAATGTCTGACCGATTGACACATGTATCACCCTGCACGTGGTCATTACATGCGTAATGTTTATTTCCTGAGGAATCAGCTGATATCCAATGTGTGTGTGGGGGGTGTGTGCACAATACTATTTGGCCAATCAATGGCTCTGATTTTCACCACCTCTGTCATTCCACACTTTTCTGACACAGCTAAACCAATCCAGTTCATCAAGTACATCCATTGTGTAACAGTCCTGTTGCGTCTTATATCAGAAGTGCTGAATCCATGACCTGCAGGTTGAAATCAATTGTATACATTTAATATCAAAACTCAGATCATTGAAAATGTTTATGCCCTTCATTACATTTCATTCTTTCATCATACACAACAAGATGTAGTACTGGGACCTGACCATGTTACAAGAATTTGCAAAAGTATGAAATGAATACTATGAAAACTTAATCCAATCTATACAGAATAGAAAAGAATTTATTTGCATATTGATGCCCAAGGGCTGAAAGCAATACAATACAAACATATAAGACCTTATAAGAAATAGGTACACGTGTTGAAGATCTCTACAGCTACGATACATGATATATGAGTGATATACATGAGTGATCAATAATATAAATCCTGAAGAACGATGATGGATCTTGACCACTGGTTGGATTGGAGTTCAATGATGTTCATGTTAGTGGCATGACCATGATAAGAATCCAGGATATTATAACAGAGCCATAAGACATGTACATTTACCGTACCATTACTATTCAATGTTTATTGTTTATTTTGAGTTAGCATAAAAACGTACAGAGTTAAAATTACCATATATTCAAGCTGTAAATTGTAGTTATTGATAGATATAGGTACTTACTGAATATTGTATAAACACCTGTAGAATTAATTAGAACTATGATTTAATGATATGAGTATTGGTTTCGTAATAAGATGTTTTGATAACAGTTTGATTAGTCTGGAAGTTGACATTCAATCAGTGTTAGTGGAAGTGCTGTATAATTGTGTACATATTGGAATTAATATTACGTCAAGTTAGTTAATTAGATTAGGATAAATAAAGCTAGGTTGTGTATATACATAACGTGGACTACGACTTCCTTATTAATGTGATAACCAGTGAGACCAACCTGGATATAATATTATAATGTAGAACAGGATTGTTTATATCAGTAACTAGTATGGAGCAATGTTTTGGGAAAGGTTCTATCCATGCTATGGAGCAATGTTTTGGGAAAGGTTCTATCCATGCTATGGAGCAATGTTTTGGGAAAGGTTCTATTCATGCTATGGAGCAATGTTTTGGGAAAGGTTCTATTCATGCTATGGAGCAATGTTTTGGGAAAGGTTCTATTCATGCTATGGAGCAATGTTTTGGGAAAAGTTCTATCCATGCTATGGAGCAATGTTTTGGGAAAGGTTCTATTCATGCTATGGAGCAATGTTTTGGGAAAGGTTCTATTCATGCTATGGAGCAATGTTTTGGGAAAGGTTCTATCCATGCTATGGAGCAATGTTTTGGGAAAGGTTCTATCCATGCTATGGAGCAATGTTTTGGGAAAGGTTCTATTCATGCTATGGAGCAATGTTTTGGGAAAGGTTCTATCCATGCTACGGAGCAATGTTTTGGGAAAGGGTCTATCCATGCTATGGAGCAATGTTTTGGGAAAGGTTCTATTCATGCTATGGAGCAATGTTTTGGGAAAGGTTCTATCCATGCTATGGAGCAATGTTTTGGGAAAGGTTCTATCCATGCTATGGAGCAATGTTTTGGGAAAGGTTCTATTCATGCTATGGAGCAATGTTTTGGGAAAGGTTCTATCCATGCTATGGAGCAATGTTTTGGGAAAGGTTCTATCCATGCTATGGAGCAATGTTTTGGGAAAGGTTCTATTCATGCTATAGAGCAATGTTTTGGGAAAGGTTCTATCCATGCTATGGAGCAATGTTTTGGGAAAGGTTCTATCCATGCTATGGAGCAATGTTTTGGGAAAGGTTCTATTCATGCTATCAGTCAAAAATCTCAATAATGTAGGCCTACATGGGGAATGTAGATACTCCTTTGTTTTAACTACAACTCAGAATAAGTTTTCAGAATCCCACGTTTTAACAAGCAAATTATTTTTCATCAAAATATATCTGATGGTGTATGTGCAGACTTGAAGATTGTGTAAAATACTAATGGCCTGCCATAATACATCAGTAATAGTACATGCAGTAGGATACATACCAGCTGGACTTGAAACTGCATTATACTTCAAAGGGGTTTTGTGGCATACATGTGTCACAGCACACAATGTGGATGTCAATAAACTGTTGGGATAAATGAAAAGAAAAGGTTTATAATGTTCTCAAACAAAAATTAGCATAAAAAATATATGTATATTATTTATCAGCTTCATTAAATAAGTCTACAGACTCATGCAGGTAGATCAATTTACTGCTGCAAAATCAAACCATTATTTGAACTGTTTTCACGCGTTCATTTTAAATGGACTGCAAAGCTGAGAATGGTATCCTTACTCAAGGTAATTTGATAGATTCAAGAATAATTTTTAATTCAGTGTATTGAAATGTTAATTGACATGTATGCTGCTGGGAGATGAACCTTCGAAATGGGAATTGGGACAGAGACACATGTGGTTTGACAAACAATAAACTATGAAAATTCAGGAAATAGAATTTATCAGCAAAATTTAGAATATTTTTTTTAAACAACCAGGCTGGTGGATATCATCAACTAAAAGAAAAAAAGTATCAGTAAAATCAGGGCATCGTTGAATGAGCTGGTCTTCCATAGTCAGTGCGTGGCCTCCCACAGGTATTTAATATGCAACAACAACAACTTGGACTATCTGGTTGGCTTCGAAATAAGTCATCAGCCGACAAATACTTTGCCATATATAGAAATGACGAGAGGTATACTAGAAATCATTGTGTGGTAATGGCATAAAATGGCGGCAATAAATTTGCTAGAAAAATGGCAAAAATTCGCATCGTCTATCTCTGCAACATGGAGAGCCGCCATGTTGAATTTCCCGCCGGAAGCGGCCAACCTGACTCCCGTAACTCGTGAAGCATGATGGGAGGTGGAACCCGACTACAGAAGCAAGGCCCATTGAAATGCATTGCAATGAGGGTTCCCCATTATTTCAAAAGTGTCCAGAACTTGGCCTCAAAATTTCGTCGGGAACCGTGGCAAACTGTATTGAAAATCACATGAGTCGTGGGTTCCCCATATGCCAATTTATGGCGGGAGATTTCACGTTGCATTCCTAGAACTCCGTCTGATCGACGGAGATAAAAATAGAAGCTAGCAATGTGTCGTATATTTCATCGCCTTTGAACTCAAGTTGCGAATGGCCACCATTGTTCTGACTGGAGAGGCGACTACGCGAGCACATCAAAGAGATGTACAGGGTATTCCCACTATAAAGTCGATTTGTCTGTGAACCCGGCGAAGCACGTTATAACGCCGTCCGTTCATTGGCTGTTTTGTTCGAGTAATAACAGCAATGCCCCAATCTGAGTGCAGGGGCTGGTACGGAGTACACGGAGTAAACAGACCTGCATGGTCTGAGGATGGAACAAGTCTGGACATGCCGAAGCTTGGCTGAAGATTTATTCGTGAAGTCTTCAGTTTTGGGGCAAAAATCTCAACATGCTTTGTAAAAGTCTGATACGTCATCAAAGTGTGTGTAAGGAGATGAATGCATTGGCAGCTATACGTTACACACACCCCCATTATTCTCACAAAGCTATACGGTATACACCGTATAGTATTATTACAACATCCTATAGGCTTGTGGCCATTACCATTGTATAAACCTGTATAATGTAAACATACACTATGGCGGCCACGACGTCCGTCGGTCGTTTTTGAACAGGTCGAAACTTGTTTTCGGCAACATGGCGGAACTGAGTGTGTTTTTCGGATTCCACAATGCGCATGCGCGCTCAGGGAGTAGAGAGAAATGTCGATCATGTTTGGAGGCGTGCACACACATGTTGTGGGCGGTATGACCTTCGACCGTGGCTATAAAAAAGTGTATAGTCAATCCACGTCAAGCAGCCCCAATACATTCATTACTATGTTGTTACAGGTTACGTGAATCAGAAGTCACCAGTAGTAGAAAAAACGTAGATACGATCGGATGCGCGCTCGGCAGGCGGTGCTGCCTAAACCCTATTACCTACGGGCTTATGTTGTTGTTCTTACATTGTTGTTAAGAATACCATACACCATGTGTTTTCATTTGTTTTTATTTCAATCTCAGTAATATTAGGTAAATGGGTTTACAAACGATCAGCATATAGACATATAGTGTATATATATAACATCTCGTGGAATAGCGACCGCATGTCGTGAGAGAATGCGTTCAACCGAAAGGGTGGGTTATCTGTTTTCTGACGAAAAATGTCACACTGATCATCATCTCCGTAATCGCTGGACTCATATTCCAACGGGTTCAATGTGTCCAATTGGTCCAGAGCCGTCTCCATTGACACACGATTCGCAATAGTGAATGGCCTAGCACAAATGTGGGTGTTGGCACTCGGGTAGATGTACCGGGGTTTCTCCGTCTTCTTATGGCGTCTGATGTACTCAGAATCGAGACTCATTCGCAAGGCACTGACCCGACCCTTGAAGATGGATTTCACGCTGGAAAAACAGGCGAGATCGATGAGGTGGAAGTTTTATACGTCTTGCATAGGACGGTGTGGCTGAAAACGTCGCCGTATGGCGGACTGGGGTCCGCGGTACATACCACTCATTGAATGAGCGCCAAAAAAAAAGATCGATGGGGACATCCACTGGATCTACTCGGACATGCACGTGACCCTCGATATCGTCAAGCAGCTGGCCCAGAACCGTATCGAGTGTGGTTGGAACAGGACTTGTCACTGGGTCCCTCGCTCCTCAAGCGTTGGTTGAACGGGAATTCCCGACTGTACGATTGATCTCCCTTGGTTCCTTCTTAGTGGATCGCACGTGGCGTGGTGACTGTCCATGATTCAATCCTTCGATCCGCCTTGATCGATTGGGTCGTTTGAAGACTTGACCACAATCGTCACATTTTCTCTTGCCCCCTCGTGGAGTGACCTCTCGTGCTGCCGTAACAAATCCCGCGGATCTTTCCCGGACGAACAAGCAGCCAGAGGATGCTAGGTCCCCCGCCGAAATGGCAGCAATATTTTTTAGCATTGTTAGTCTCACGGGATACAGCCCACACAATTCACCTCAGCAATCAGCAATTGCCGAGGTAAATGCCGTGGCATAATCAGTTCACCTCAGCAATATTTAACATGGTGTTAAATAGGAATATTTTAATATGACATTATTTTTGCCGAGGTGACCCTTCTGAATTGTGAGGGCTGGGGATATACATGAGGACGGCAACTGCTGCTTCATAGGCGTTGGATGTGGAAGGGTCTTTCTGCCTTCCCAAGTTTTAAGATCATCTCAGAACGATTGACTGAACGTTGAGTGCTTCTGTAATATAGTTTCCCTGCAGTGAAGCATGGAAATTATGTAACCGAGAAGCAACCCCAAGTGACATCTCAAGGCATTATCTGCAAACCAAATTTGACGAGAAGCTGAAGGCATCAACCTATTGCCCGGAAACCAGATTTTAAATTTGCCACCAGTTGTCGCCACCTGTAGGTGTAAGTGGGCGAAATGCAATTCCAAGCATCATCTCATGGCATGGTACATGTATTAGCCTATACATGTAGTATCTTCTACGGAGGGCCAATGCTCGGCTGATGCAGCAACAACAACATTTTCCCAGTTAGACGGCAGATTTTGAAATCCACCTTCAGGCAGATGTTGCTGAAATGCAATACGGACTGGCGTCTTGTCGCAAGGAATGCGTATGCCGAATTTCGGAAGAATCCAACAAAGCGTTAGGAAGTTATCGCTTCGAACAGACATCCACGGACACAAAGAAGCAAGAACTAGTGGCGCTACCTTCAGCCAGATGTTGCTGAAATGCAATACGGACTGGCGTCTTGTTGAAAGGAATGCGTATGCCGAATTTCAGAAGAATCCAACAAAGCGTTAGGAAGTTATCGCTTCGAACAGACATGCACGGACGTACACGGACATCCACGGACACAAAGAAGCAAGAACCAGTGGCGCCACCTTCAGGCAGATGTTGCTGAAATGCAATACGGCCTGGCGTCTTGTCGCAAGGAATGCGTATTCCGAATTTCGGAAGAATCCAACAAAGCGTTAGGAAGTTATCGCTTCGAGCAGACATGCACGGACGTACACGAAAAAAAAGAGATCCATTTTGACCCAGTGGCGCCAACTTCAGGCAGATGTTGCGGAAATGCAATACGGACTGGCGTCTTGTCGCAAGGAATGCGTATGCCGAATTTCGGAAGAATCCAACAAAGTGTTAGGAAGTTATCGCTTCGAACAGACATACACGGACGTACACGAACATCCACGGGCACAAAGAAGCAAGAACCAGTGGCGCCACCTTCAGGCAGATGTTGCTGAAATGCAATACGGACTGGCGTCTTGTCGCAAGGAATGCGTATTCCAAATTTTTGAAGAATCCAACAAAGCTTTAGGAAGTTATTGCTTCGAACAGACATGCACGGACGTACACGGACATCCACGGACACAAAGAAGCAAGAAAGAGTGGCGCCATCTTCAGGCAGATGTTGCTGAAATGCAATACGGACTGGCGTCTTGTCGCAAGGCATGCGTGTGGCGAATTTCGGAAGAATCCAAAAAAGCGTTAGGAAGTTATCGCTTCGAACAGACATGCATGGACGTACATGGACATCCACGGACGCAAAGAAGCAAGAACTAGTGGCGCCACCTTCAGGCAGATGTTGCTGAAATGCAATACGGACTGGCGTCTTGTCGCAAGGAATGCATATTCCGAATTTCGGAAGAATCCAACAAAGCTTTAGGAAGTTATCGCTTCGAACAGACATGCACGGACATCCACGGACACAAAGAAGCAAGAACCAGTGGCGCCACCTTCAGGCAGATGTTGCTGAAATGCAATACGGACTGGCGTCTTGTCGCAAGGAATGCGTATTCCGAATTTCGGAAGAATCCAACAAAGCTTTAGGAAGTTATCGCTTCAAACAGACATGCACGGACATCCACGGACACAAAGAAGCAAGAACTAGTGGCGCCACCTTCAGGCAGATGTTGCTGAAATGCAATAAGGACTGGCGCCTTGTCGCAAGGAATGCGTATTTCGAATTTCGGAAGAATCCAACAAAGCATTAGGAAGTTATCGCTTCGAACAGACATGCACGGACGTACATGAAAAAAAGAGATCCATTTTGACCCAGTGGCGCCACCTTCAGGCAGATGTTGCTGAAATGCAATACAGATTGGGGTCTTGTCGCAAGGAATGCGTGTGCCGAATTTCGGAAGAATCCAACAAAGCGTTAGGGAGTTATCGCTTCGAACAGACATGCATGGGCGTACACGAACATCCACGGAGACAAAGAAGCAAGAACCAGTGGCGCCACCTTCAGGCAGATGTTGCTGAAATGCAATACGGACTGACGTCTTGTCACAAGGAATGCGTATTCCGAATTTCGGAAGAATCCAACAAAGCTTTAGGAAGTTATCGCTTCGAATAGACATGCACGGACGTACACGGACACAAAGAAGCAAGAACTAGTGGCGCCACCTTCAGGCAGATGTTGCTGAAATGCAATACGGACTGGCGTCTTGTCGCAAGGAATGCGTATTCCGAATTTCGGAAGAATCCAACAAAGCGTTAGGAAGTTATCGCGTTGCGGCGGGATACAATAAATGGCTCCAGACAGTTCATACTAAAGCACGTCTCGGCTCACCCTCAGTAATGAAATACTGCCATTTTATAGGCCGCTAGACCCACAACATCTCTAATACGTTTTCTTCTTCATCGTTCATCATTCTCCATGACGACGTGCTCCACCATATGCATACGCGAATGCTGCGTAATTCCTGAGAAATCTCCAGCAGTGCTCAATTAATGCAGAGCGTCGGATTGTACAGTAACTTAGCTTCTATTCGATACGTCATTCGTATTGCCGAATAAGTGCGCATGTGCATTGTGACGTCACTGAAATACATGATACAATGAATCACTACACCCGTCGTAGAGTACTTGTGAGTTTCAATAGAATAATAGCATAACGTCTACATTCGTTCAGACCACCTCTCCCGATGCCTCCCGACATTGCCAAGAGAGTGGGTATGTGCACAGATGACGTCATTGGTCAGTATCTCACGACGGTTCTAATCCTATCCGTCCTACTGTACATTGCACGTGCTTCATAAGATAACCCACGTTTATATTAGCTCAAATTACGCTTACGAACACTGCTACGCGTGTGCGCATGCGTGACGATGACGTTACTGGTCAATGTCACTCGACTGCTCTGCTCCTACCCCAGGCCTACTACACAGCGTGCGAGCTTCAACAGAAGACCTCACGTGTATAAAGTCGCTCAAACTGCCCTACCCACGTCTCTCAACATTACCTAGCGAGTGCGAATGCTCGACGATGACGTCCCTGGTCAAAGTTACACGACGACTCTATCACCACCTCAGTCGTACTTCACAGCGTGCGACCTTCAATAGGATACCGCACACCCTACAAACTGCTCCACAAAAAAATGTCTCAGTGGTGGGTGTAAAATCCGTTCACGCGACCGAAAGTTACGCCATGAGTGGTGACGCGGAACTCACGTGACTGGACGTTGAGTCCTCGACCGTGTGCGCCTCTCACCACACGCATGCGCAGGAGATCGAAATACGCTTTCGCTACTTCTAGCATAATTACAACAAAAGTGACATGGTGCAAGTTAAACACATTTTCCTTTATTTGCTGTGGAGGCGTAGTCGCATCAACTAAATCTGGACGTATTATTATAACAGAGGACATTGTTTTATTTATTTATTCAGATTCTGCATGCTTGGATGCATCACACAGGGGACTCCGAACATTTGACCAACGGATAATAATCGTACCTGTTGGGGTCATTTAATGCAAGTTCAATACATTTACCTATATTGGTTGTAGATATACCAATAGACTAACGAAAATTGGACCCTTCATAATAATTCAACACAGCGTAGCATAAATGTCACAAAATTAGAAGTGACACGATGCAAGTTCCATACACTTATATGATATTGGTAGTACAAATATATCCAAAAGAAGGAAAACTGAACTCATCATAATAACTCACTATAGCAATATATTGAAAAATATTGTTGACAATAGAAGTAACATGGCGGAAGTTCCATACATTTACCGTTATATTTTTTTAGAGATATAACCAGAATAACGAAAACTTCCCTATTCATACTGATTCACTATAGTCATAATATGACTAAAAGATTTCAAGTTATATGATGCAAGTTCCCTACAATCACCATCGAAGAGATTTAACCAAAATAACTAAAACTGGGCCTTTAGTGATACATCTACCGGTATGTTCATGACATTGACAACAATTTCCACTCTTGACACCACTTTCGCAGTTCACATTCATTGCATGGAAGTTGAACAATTTGTATTCGCCGGCCACATTGCATGGAAATTGAACATTTTTATTCGTCGGCCATTGCCACATGGTTCGTCAAGTCATGTGATTGAATCATACAGGTTATTATGTATATTTTCAGAGGAAATATCGAAGCGATCGGTCAAATGTGCAATTCAAGTCGAAATCGTCATTTACTGGCGTTTTCAGGCAAAAATAAATCACATTTGACTTCCAAACCACTATATTCGGGATCGTGGCTTCACTATCTTTTCAGTGTAAAACTCATGCGGTAAGATCATCCCACACACGTCTATGGTATAAGCGCGTGTGACTCAGGTGGTCAGTCACTTCGCTTGACACGTGCTGCAGGCAAGATGCGCTACATCAAAGTTTCTCTCGGTGTGTCGTAGATATTTGTAATGAAATACTGATCAAATTAATGATTTGAATTATGTGGGGAAAAATCCCATATTATCCCATATCTCGACGGCTCGGTTGGGATGTGTTTTCCTCCTCTCGAGTGGAAATTGTCATCCCATTATCAAGTTATATGGGATCCTTTTAATCCTATAACAAAAATATAGCCACTTTTCCGTATGGCGTCATATGCTTCAAAATGTGAGAGAACGCGCCATTTCACGTCTATATTTTTTTAAATTTTAATTTTTTTAAATTTAGCGCCTTCGGGGCTCGCATTCCGAGTTAATCGAACCGCCCGATTTCGAAACCAGGCTACGGGCTTGTTAAATTTGTGGGACATGTATTGTAGCAACCGTTTAACATATATTCCCCACACATTTGAGCAATTTTCGCAAGCATTTCTCCTTATATCAAATATATGGTAAATATAACTTTTTTAATAGTGTCAGAAGCAAATGAATTGAAAGCCTGCATGTTTACAGTAGACCAGCTGGAATGCATTGGCCACTGCCAACCTTCAAACAGGGTTATCTCCCCTTCTGCAAGTCGATCGACTGGCAGAACAGTGAGATAACCCTGTTTGGAGGTTGGGCCACTGCCTACCTGCTTATAACACATGATGTGACGTAGTTGCGCAGTAAGATTTGGTATGTGTCGTGTTCACGCAGATTCAAAACAAAAATCGAGTGTTGCATCACGGGAGAAGAACTGATGCTGGAATTTGAATACTCAGCCTATGTAACGAGCATATTAGTCATATCCAGGACCCCCGACGTGGCGCCTTTGCATTTGGCCTGACCTGTTAAAGGATCGTGCAAGTTTCATAGTGTAGGCCGTTTGACAGGTTAGGGCGATCCCGCTCTCTAGAGGGGAGGT
This sequence comes from Hanleya hanleyi, assembly GCA_036873755.1. Lineage (NCBI taxonomy): Eukaryota > Metazoa > Mollusca > Polyplacophora > Lepidopleurida > Hanleyidae > Hanleya > Hanleya hanleyi. The sequence goes on from JAVTVY010025446.1 coordinate 14,229, forward strand.
AAAATGGGTCGTTTTCGCCCAATAACTTTGGATTCCAAATTAGCCAATGCTTCAGAACTTCAGGCGCATTAATTTATCTATTGTTCCATGTCTTAAAATTCATTTGCCATTCGAAGAGCCAGTCAATGATGCTTAAACAACACAGATATTTGTCCTATTATTATGCAAATTAGATAGATGACAATTAATTTTTTTACCACCATTGGATGCAGATATGTCTGCGTGCGCTTCAAGAGGATTTTTTTTACCTCCATTTTAGAGGGCGGGATTGCCTATAACCTGTTCAACGAGCGCCGGTGCCGTCTGTAAACTAGTCTAATATAATGATACAGGGTGAGTCAGTGAATAGAATTTAACGTCGCTTTCAACAATATTTCAGCTATATGGCGACGAACCAACTAAGCACAGCCCAGCGAAGCTGCGTTCCTGCTGCTTCAAAGAAGAAATCTTTGAAGCAGCATGGAACCAGACACCCCCCATCCACCCTATAAAACACCGAGGACTTTTATCTTAAAATTTTTATTTCAACTTCACATTACATTTCTTAAATGAACTAAGAAATGTAACGTGAATTTAAAATAAAACGTTGAGTTCATGGGCCGCGAAATCCGTATGGAAGCGGCCCTCAGACTACAATTTCAATCAATAAAAAAAAACAAGACACAGACAGGACGCTTACATGGTGCAATAAAGACAAGTGACATTACAGTGCTAGACATCACATTATCAAGTTCCTGTTGCTTCTCAGCAAAATGCATTGAAGCAACAGGGACCCGTGCCCACCCAACCACCCGCTATAATGATAGACACACTTCTAGTTAACATGCTTCTGATAGCGTATATTTATTTGAGACAGTCCAGAGTTATCTTCGGAGGAATATTAGGAATATCCAGAATGTATTGAAGCAAAGGTCAAAGTTTAGATGATTCCATGTCGTGGTTCTCTGTTGTCGCGTTGGTAGAATCTATATATTCCTTCACGTTCGGATTGGCGTAACTGCTTTCGATGACTTTCACGGTCACTTCTTCCAGCGGAGGCAGGGAGTCTCTGGTCCACCGATATGTAAATAAGGCACAGAATGTGTGGCTCACTGCGTTGCTGCCACACCGCATTCTATCTCTGAAAATAAAGAAATATTGTAACCGTGTAAACCAGTTGTTTGGAGGGTAAACATCAAATTCGTCCACTTTTTCAACACTGTTATATTGACATATGCATGTCTAAGATAAGACAGATATTCTTGGAATTGTACATGTGTTTCCGAAAGACGTTTAAAAATCTGAATGTGTCAAAAATGTGGATATTGCCCCATTGGAGATTGTAATTATATAAGCGTCGCCAGAATTTTATCAAAGGGTTTAGCTTTCATAATTGTTGAAATTGTATAGATTCCGTTTGATGCATCTTGGTGCATTTAAAAGACTCATTCGAGTCACTTCCATATCGCAGCTCCCTCGAATATATACAAAAAAGAAGGACATCTTTAAAAAAACAAAAAAACAAAACTGATTTTGATTATACCGTGTACAGATGAAACATAATTAGTAGAGACAAAGCAAGACTGGTGGCACTGGAGGCGTGGAGGGTTGTGGCGGTCACAACAGGGAGGATAAATCCAGTCGTTGCAAAATACGACCAGCTTTTCTCTTTCTCTACTATGCTAACATGACAACTATCAGCTGTCCAGGCCGGAGAATTTTGAAGAAATAAACAGATTTTTTCAGGTGAAACTATGCTGCAAAGAAGTTCCATTCACAGCGCTGACTATACCACACCTATGTTTCGATCGGCTAAGTGTGGTGGGGTGGGGTTTACGTGCGGTATATGATGATCGCTTCGCAAAGCCGTGGTAGTCGATATCCAAGTCAGCGTCGCTTGCCACAGTGGATTGGGTAGCAGTGGGTGTCTTCGTCGATGTTGTTGTTGTTGTTGTGATTATATATATATATATTTTTTTCATAGACCACAATGACAGTGGATGTCATAAAAATGCTATTTATACGACCTACATCCATCTACATACCCCTCCTCTACTAGATTTGCATCTAAATGACAAGTGACGCAACTACAATGTTAAAGAATTTGCCACGAATCCCGGTACGCGGTCCGCAGGAGAACTTACCTCATGGCATTCTCCATGCCCGTTGAGTTTTCACCATAGTCCACGCCCGCTCATCTATTTACTGTTGGTTTTCTGCAGACACCCGGATTCCCCTGTATACCGGGATTCTTGGCGAGATTATAGATTATAGTTGCGTCACTTGTCATTTAGATGCAGATCTAGTACAGGAAGGGTAAGTAAAATCGATGTAGGTCGTATAGAAAGCATTTTTATGACATCCACTGTCATTGCGGGAAATAATTATATTCTTGAAAATATAATCCCAATAAGAACAACATTGACGCAGACACCCACTGCTACCCAAGCCACTGTGTTGCTTGCATATGACTTCTGTGCCGCTCCACAGTGTTTCACTGTAGGTAGAGTCATGCCGTAAGGAACTATTGTTAATGCCTTTGTCAAACCCTGGAACTGGACTCCATGTTGTTCATAAACTTGGTGATCTTATGCATTGTCTGGTGATCCTTACACTCATATATGTCGGGAAATCCCAGCGGTTTTCTTATTCATCGGTGTTCTAAAAACTAAATACGTGTACCTTGTTATAGCCCAATTCGAAAAGGGTTTTATCTCCCTTGTTCCACTAGGGGCGTGTAGGGACTTCCGGTAAGTACATAAGGTCCTCACAATTAGTTTTAGTAATTAAATAGTCTATTTTTATAGAAAAGTATATTTCTAATGTACACGTATACAGGATCTATCGTTTAATGTTAAGCAGATAAACAGAATAGTTTATCAAACAAATATTCGGGAATAGTTTAGCAATTTTTTTGTTCAAAGTATTTGCGGGTGCTTTCGGTAAAAGTGAAACCGATCAAATACTTCCTGGAAGCAGCTTTTCATACCTCTAACCTTGAAGAGCGGCATTCATTCAAGGGGAGATCAGACACTTTCCGGAAAGGGTTATACATGTCGGCTCTTGTTTCCGTAAGATAAGATACTTTATTTTCTCGTCGGTTTTACAAACATGAAACATTACCTCACCATGCTAATATCACCGACATGAATAACTTGTAAAACCAAATATGACTAGAAAAATGCATTTAAAAATACGCTACATATATCTAATCTATAAATGTATATACAATAATCTACATCATTTAAAATATGAGATGATATTGAAATCTATAAATTTGTATACAATAAAATATATTAATAAAACATGAGATGATATTTAAAGTTATCATATATTATAAGCCTTTCCATCTTGCCACGAGCGTCTTAAATGATGAAACACTTGTGACTTGCTGGATATGGGTTGGGAGGACGTTCCACAATTTCTCTCCCTGGCATCTGATGGTCATGAAGCCATTCTCAGTCGTCCGAAACTCGTGAAACTGATCCTGTGAACAAGCACTTCAGTTTGGTTTGTTTTCGTGCCATTTGTCGACCAATGAGGGCACTCATTGTAAAGCATGTGATTAGCCAATCACGGCTTTTCGTACAATTTTGACAGTCTGTAAAAGCAGTTTCATATCACTTATAAGGACGGCTAAGTAACCTCGCAAGACAAGCCATGATAGGCTAATGGTGGTAAAGCCATGCTGTTTATCGAGTGTTCTCATTGGTTCGATTCAACATCCAAACGTTGGCGAAGGAGGGCAAAATTAACACTTCCCAACCTGTAAATACTACCTTCAGTTAGAAATGGCCTTCTTATTCCGCTATGTTATTTTACAAGGGAGCGGCCTTCAGATTCAGCGGCTTTCTGAAATATGCCTTTTCCTTGCAGCGGTCTGTTATTCAGCCGTGTTGTTAAATACTCTCACCAGGGGGAAACTTTTATAATGACCTTCATTCTTTCCATAAGCAACTTTCACCTTGTTACTCATTCTTTCCAAAACAGTGTCATACACATTAAAAAAGTGAGATATAAAATACTTTCATATTTTGTAAAATGATTTGGCTGGTAAGATCTTTCTTTCACAAAATGTTGTTTCACTATATGCTAGTATATTAAAACACTCCCGACGGAGTCACGTAATCCCGCATTGTCTCGCATACATACATTTACACGTCAGTGTCCCGGTTCAAGGTTTTTGTCTTGGTGGGGAATTTACAGCACAGCGCCAGGAATAACATGTTTTTCTGAATATTCTTGAATTTACCATGCTTATCCTATGTTGGTGCGTTTACTTCATCAGATGCCCTCGATGCACATTCAGAAACATCAGACGACTTATTAGTTTAAGCTGATCTGTTATCACACCTCTCGATCTAGCGTATCTAATTCCTCTTAATTCGGTACTAGGGGCCGTGTGGTTACTTCATAGTTTTCAGATGGACATCTACAATAAAAGCGCGGTTGAGATGTCAAGACTACGTCTTGAATCCTTGGTTCATACTTCATGTAAGACTCACGAGACAATGCATACAATAGCCAAGTCTGGGGACAACAATGTGTCTAGACCTGTGCTTTTTCAGCGACACAAAGACCCTATTTATTCGACTGTACACATAAAATGTACAGATGGCGATTAAATATTACAGGTGAACAGCGCCATCTGCACATTTTAATCATAATGCTGACGGTTAAATATTACAGGTCAGCAGCGCCACCTGGACATTAATAAGTCGATGGCGCTGTTAGACCCAAATATATGGTAGTTACAATACATACGGTACCGGTAGAATTATGGTTCAATCCGGTCTGAAACGGTGTAGGTCTAGATATATTGTAAATCTGGAATTACGTATTCCAGTAGACTGCTGTTTAGTACAGCAAAACAATATAACTCGAACTCGTCCGGCGGGATTGATTAAACATTCAGACGCTGTGACATTGCCCCGACTCTAGTAGACGGTAATCAGCGGTCCTGGAATTATTGCCCCGACCATGGTCGGGGTGGTCGGGGCGGTTCCGCCGCCCCTGACCCAGACAATAGTTCCCACATGAAGTATCGACCGATTTCTTCGTATTAAAGTCTGAATGTGAGGTGCCGAGGGAGGCTTTCCTGTGAAGTCATATAGTTGCTTTTTAGCCGCCAGACGTTGTCAATTTTCTCATCTCTTACATATCTCATTAACCTATATAAAATATTATATAAGTTTATAAAAATCAATCTATAAGCAATCAAAAGTGATTCATAATAATATCTACCAACAAGTTTACATCTATAAACATCATTGATTAGGCTGAATTTGTGGAGCTCTCCAGCAGGGTGCAAAAGGGCAAAAAGTCCAAATTGCGTGTAATTAGGCAAACACTCAATCTATGGATGTTGTCCGTAGTTTCGAATTATTGGTCCCCCTTAAAATTTTTAATACAGCAGCCCATCCGGGTCTCACCACATGATAATTATCCGTCCCTTTTTCAGTAACCAATATTTATACTACCAAACTTCTGGGTAATACCTTTCCTTCAAACTGACATACATGTATGCGAATCGGTGGCTCAGTTGACCCCGGAACGAGACACGAAATCAACCTGTGTCAGCCTCAGTTCGCGCGTTTTTCAGGTATTTAAAACTATGGTAATTTTACATATGGAATATGTGACAAAAATCTTAATGGTGGACCCCTTGTTTTGCATAGCTGTTTTTTATCTCGGCCCGAGACGAGGAACACTGATGAGAAATATTATTGAAATCGATTTTCAAGATTTTCTCACGAATGAACAAAATATGACCTATTTTGGGTCATTTTAATAGATTTTTTTTCAGAAAATATGGAGTACATTCCGAGGGAAGAAAAGTGGTTTCGGCCCTCAAAATTAAATGAACAGATTGTCAGGTTAGCCGCCATGGCATTGTTAATTAACATTGTATATGTGCTTCATACTTTGTACGAAGTTAGAGCAATGAACTGAATGATTGATTGGTTAAAATTGCATAAATGATTTATATATCGAAATAATGGAATGAGCATTCTCTTCGAGAAAATATAAACTTTTAGAGGGGGTTTCTTGACAATTTCTGGTAGTTAATAAAGTCAAATGGTTGTGGGGGGAGAAGGGGCTGAAAGAGCCCCCTATATATTTTCGCTATCCGTAAGGAGAGAGAGATAGAGAGAGAGAACTAAGGGTTAACGGATAGAGGGCTGAAACTTACCACACTATATCTTTCTGTCAACCTCTACTAGAAAATGTAGAAGAATTTTTTAGCAGATTTTTCGTTTTTTTTTTAATTTAGGCGTTATTTCGCAAAAACTGAATGATAAATTATTAAATAATAATCTGATATGAAATAAAAAATGTTTCATCCACTGTTCCATGCAGAAAAACACAAATTTTGAAGAAATCTGACGAAAATGTCACTTTTCTGGTACCCCACATGACCGTCATTTTGAATTTACCCATGATCCTCTGCTCGGGGATCAGGTAAATAGGCTCAAAGTGACTCCAATATGATAATCTACAAAGCCGAAGTAGATATATCCACGCCTTGAGTTAAGAAGACCGCTGAATAATCAAACCGCTGCAAACCAAGGATACATTTATGAGGCCGCTCTATAAGAAGGTCGTTGAAAACCACTGAATCAAAATGCCGCTACCAAATGTAAGTAATTTTAACAAGATCTACTAAGACACAAAGGGAGGATGTAGTTAGCTGCTCAATAAGGAGACCGCTGCCAATTGAAGATTATAAGACTGTTGTGTTTAGAAGTCTGCTGAATAACAAATCAACTGCAAGTCATTAATACATTTTAGAAGGCCGTTCAAAAGAAGACCGTTGCAAACTAAACGCAGAGATTTAATAACCCAGCCGAATGAAGAGGCCGATGTCACATGGGTGTAAATTTTTAACCAGACCGCTGAATAAAAAACGGTTTGAGCCAAGGTGAGATGTTAGAAAGCCAGGCTCCTCTAATTGTTACAATGCTTATAGACTGACTTGGACATCGACTTCTGTCACACAGCTTGGTGATAGTCTAATGCTTCACTGGGTTCGGTTAGGATGCCACATATCCCAATTAAGCGACTGAAAAATAGCTGTATAGAATACGGCATTGACTATTCAGTTCTGTCTCTATTATTTCTCTGTTAACACGTCGCGCCTATTTATACGTACAGATACCACTCCACGGCGAGTAGAAGGGCGACGTCCTCGACCGGGAAGTTCATCGTCTCCAGAATGATGAGGATGATGACAATACTAGAGCTGGGTACCGGAGGGAGAGCCATCACCGACACCGCCGCAAGTACGCTAGAGAGAGAGACAGCATTTAGATATAACAATAATAGAGGTGGGTTCTGGAGGAAGAGCCATCACCGACACCGGTGCAAGTACGCTAGGGGGAGAAATAGCATTTAGGTATAACAATACTGGGGCTAGGTACGGGAGGCAGATTCATCACCCACACCGCCGCAAGCACGCTACGGGGAGAGATAGCATTTAGGTATAACAATATTGCAGCTGAGTACGGAAAGGAGAGTCATCACCGGCACCGCCACAAGTACGCTAGAGGGAGAGATAGCACTTAGGTATAACAATCCTGGAGCCATGTACGGGAGGCAGAGTCATCACCCACACAGCCGCAAGTTCGCCAGAGGGAGAGATAGCATTTAGGTATAACAATACTGGAACTGGGTACGGGAAGAAGAGCCATCACCGACACAGCCGCAAGTTCGGCAGAGGGAGAGACAGCATTTAGGTATAACAATACTGGAACTGGGTACGGGAGGAAGAGCCATCACCGAGACAGCCGCAAGTTAGCCAGAGGGAGAGACAGCATTTAGGTATAACAATCCTGGGTACGGGAGGAAGAGCCATCACCGACACAGCCGCATGTTCGCCAGACGGAAAGACAGCATTTTGGTATAACAATACTGAAACTGGGTACGGGAGGAAGAGCCATCACCGACACAGCCGCAAGTTCGCCAGACGGAAAGACAGCATTTTGGTATAACAATACTGAAACTGGGTACGGGAGGAAGAGCCATCACCGACACAGCCGAAAGTTCGCCAGAGGGAGAGACAGCAGTTAGGTATAACAATACTGGAACTGGGTACGGGAGGAAGAGCCATCACCGACACAGCCGCAAGTTCGCCAGAGGGAGAGACAGCAGTTAGGTATAACAATCCTGGAACTGGGTACGGGAGGAAGAGCCATCACCGACACAGCCGCAAGTACGCTAGAGGGAGAGACAGCATTTAGGTATAGCAATCCTGGAACTGGGTACGGGAGGAAGAGCCATCATCGGCACAGCCGCAAGTATACTAGAGGGAGAGATAGCATGTAGGTATAACAATACTGGAGCTGGGTATGGGAGCGAGAGCCATCACCGACACCTCCCCAAGTACGCTAGAGGGAGAGATAGCATTTAGATATATCCACGCCTTGAGTGGCGGTAGTCATCAATAGTTGTCATCTCAGTATGGCCCGTGTATTATTGATATAGCATTTACCTTATTACGTATCTTACGTACAGTTGCCAGGCTTGAGGGATATTTGATGGTAAATGCCTAAATATATTTTTAGTGAATTATTGAAATTTATTAAAAGATCAATTTATTTTAATTTTATTTTTCCTAATTTTGAAAAAAAAAAATTAGTAAAGCTGGCTATGTTCGGATTGATATCAGTGGGACTGAATTTATTTGAGTCAAATATGAGTGAGAAAAATCTAGGAAAGAATTCGATTTGAATTTTTTATTTTTATTATTCTTGAATAAATTTCAATAATTTACTAAAAATATATGTAGGGATCTACCCATCAACTATCCCATAAGCCAGGAAACTGTGCTGATACGTTGCAGTGTGTAATTATGCTAATTGCGTGTCTTCGATTTATATTATCAAGGAAAGTATATACGTTGCAAAAATACATGTTCTGCAGGGTATAAAATAGTATTACGTTGTATCAACCGACTGTCAAGTGGTTTTCTAGTCTTTACAGATTTGAGTCGATGGAATAATCTTCCACCGGTCACCAATACACGTAATTGCAAGGTAATCATATATAATCCTACCCAATCACAATGACTGTTCCAGTGTCCATGTTTAGATTGTTCAGTTGACCAATGAAAATAGCGGACGCTGTGATAAATAAGGCACTCCCATTGGCGCTAAGGGTGACGGAATATGGGACGACAAACCGCGAGACCCTCTTGTCGATACCTTCTGGACCTCTCTCGCAGCACGCTATCATTTCTGGGATAGCCACGGCTCTATCGGAAATGAAAAATAAATAATACCCAGCAATAGTGTGGGATTTATCTCATATCATATGATCGTCCACAAATATATCCACGTATTAAACACAAGAGGTTCATGGTAGGGGGTGGAGGGGGGAGAAATGAACCTGTAAAAACTCAATAGCTCAACATTTAGTGTCCTTATCAGCCTAGAGACATGGTCGTGAGTAAATTCAACATGGCGGCTGTGAAGGTCCGCAGACAGTGGAGTTTTCGATGATTCTCGCCCATTCAATTTTTCTTTTGCCGCATGGAGGTATATAATTGCCTCCCTGGTATATGCAAGGTAGAACAGCATTTTCAGTAAAAATGTCTGTCTGGATCCATCCTCTCCACAGCGCATGCTTCATTTCGCAGGCTCCATTATCCATCCCTTCCTCCAATAGCGGAAGTTGACCTTTACTACATTGCTATGACGTATAGGGGAAAACCCACGTACGAACGGTTCAGTTTGAATCCGATCGAACAACTCCTTCAGTGTTGCACATGTGCGAACTACTTTATATATGCTCTGTCCAGATAAACAGGGAAAATTATCTCCAGATAATTCTTTTTAACGCTAGATCAACAGTAGTATTATGCAGACTTGAAAAGTAATCGAAATTGTCGGCAAACATCTATTTTACTATATATGATGTCACTTCCGGCGATGTGCGCGAAGACCCCGAATCCGGTCCAAAAATCTGACTGGTGGCTGGGGTATTATTAGACCCCCAGCGAGGTGGTTGATCTGCATCTAGAATCAATTTCTGCATTGCGGAAGTTATCGGTCGACATCCGGTACGATTAAACAGACTCGGAGAATGATCGATCATGGCAACCACCACACAGGAATAATACCCCGGCAACCAGTCAGATTTTCGAATAGGATTCCCAACCGAGCGCACAACGCCGGCGGTGGAGCGAGCATGTGAAACGGAGCATGCGCTGTGAGCAGGCTGCGATCATGGCCGCCTTCATGCCCAGTGAAAGGCAACTTCCGGTCGCAACAGAGTGTTTAGACTGGTTGTCTCGCCTGTATTTCCATACTAGATATGCATTGGCCAGCATCTCGTTTCGCTGCCGATACGGACTGAATTTGAATTCAACTATCAGATTAGGGTTAACTCATACCTTCTCACACAAGCGCTTTTTAACGAATATTTCATAATTCCGGTAGTGAAATGACTTTTTTGCCGAAAAAATATCCGTATAATGCCGCTTCAAATCCTGAGATAGTTAGAATTCTATAGTATTCAAAACATTTCCTGAAATTTCACTTTTAGCTAAAAAGTAACTGTGCGTGGATTCTGGCAAAAAAATCTATTTTTATTTCCATTTGTTTCACATGGAATGTTTGCACCTAAGTAGTAGTATAAGAGCATTACAGACCACATTTTGCCGGAAAAGATAACTCTTGTTTGCGGAGGAAATTGCGGAGGGCGCCACCAGCGCGATTGACCTAAAACTACCTCCAGCACAAGAGAGCTCCATGCGCTGGGTGACTATAGTTCCGGCAAACTTTGACCGTTGTATTCCTCCGCGGTGATGCGGTTTGGCTGTGATGCGGTCGCGGAAGAAAGCTTCCGCGGAGGAAAAGTAGTCCCTAGACTACAAATACGCTGCATGGTCCGATTGGGCCGAGTGAGGCTCTTTTCAGTCATGTCATGGGTGTTTTCACAGAATAAATAAATAAATAAATAAATAAATAAGTTAATTAATTAATTTTAATTAATTAATTTTAATTAATCAATCAATCAATAAATAAATTAATTAATAAATAAATCAATAAATAAATAAATAAATAAATCAATCAATAAAACAAAAAAAAAAGAAAAAAAGAAAAAGTGAAACTCTATACAACGAACCCGGGACTCGAACCCGGGTCCCCTTTATCCAGAGGCAGACACGTTAACCATTACACCACGAGTCCTGTTGTATATTCCAACGTTAAAAATATGATATATAAATCTTCGGCACATACTGGTGCACTGGTCAATGTTGAATCTATTGGGAAACTTACTTCTATACATTTGCGGTATGGCTGTTTGGATTTATTATCTTAGTCTCATCATGTAGAACATTATGGGAAGTGTTGCGGAACGAATCGGTGAAATTTTTGAAAAAAGTCACCGAGGTCTGTATATAGCTCCAAGGGAGACAACTCGTGTGTGGACTATGACAGCCACTCGTGGAAGTGTTCGGCAATCTGTAAGGACCGCTAGTGGACCGATTGGGTCGAGTGAGGTATCAAAGTGAAGCATTCGTGAGGGGACATTCCAAATGCTACATCTTAGAATCCTTCAAATTCTAGTCTGCATTTGAGGTGCAGAGGAAGGCTTTTCTGTGAAGTCATGCGGCTGCTTTTTAACCGCCAGACGCCGTCATTTTGTCCAAACTATTACATATCTCTCCAATATATTCTTACTGCAAAAAATACCATTCGTGCGCTCCTGTTATGTATTAAGTTTAGTCTGTTTGCACTGCGGAAATAATCGCGTTCAAGCCATTTTAACACAATAATTGTGTTGAAAATAACACAAATTGTGTTAGAATCAACACCATTTGCGTTCAACACAAAACCATCTTTATCCTCACCTTGTAGCTTTGAGACAAGAATTTGTGTTGATGAACATACAGGAATATCGAATTCACATGTGCAATTTCACCGACATAATATTTCAGTGTAACAAGGGTTTTTAGACATTTTTTTACTTCATTCTACCCACAGAAGTCCCCTCTCCGCTCCTCTCCAGCAGTCCCATCATGATATACTTTGTCCTGGTATATATATTGCAAACAAATAATGACGTTAGTGGTACCGACATTAAAATCGATGTCTTAATTGCGATGTGAACATCAAAATCAGAAGTATAACCCATACAATACAACTATTTGACTGCAATAATTTATGCAAATTTATGCATAATTTATGTTAATTTATTGACAATTAAACTTTAAATGTATATTGTCTGTGTTATCTTACATAATTACAAGTAAATTAAAAAATCCATGCAAAAAAAATTGAATACAGGTTGATTTTATCAATTAAATATGGACGAAAACATAGTTTTGGGTGCAAATTTGATACATATATGCAAATGATATGCAAATTAGGAGCTTACTATCAACCAATCAGGATCGTTGATGGAATATTTTAAAACAGTGACACTTGAAGTATATGTGTCCCAAAAATTATGAAAATTGAGCGAATATTTAACGATATCCATCATTTCAAAGTTGAAATTCCTTTGTGCCATGGGATTTTGGCATTTCCCATAGGCTCCATGTTAATGGCCTGTCCCCCAAAAATCGTCATTTCCCGAACTTCAAAATGTTTGACATCCGCGAATACTGGACGGATTTTCGTTCTGTAAAGTTTTTTCTTCTAATACAGGTTCTGGCTTTCAAATGAGGTATAAATTGTATGTGTGTGATGAAAACTTTTTTTTGGTGTAAAATACCTACATATAGAGGCCTTCTTAACAGAAATTCAGTGCCAAATGGATTTTTAAAAATGTCTTCAAATGTGTTTGCAGTGCATCATTGTGCTATACAGTGTGGCTGTGTATACCATTTGTAAATACGTACAGAATATTTGACCAGAATAGAGCTTGATCGGCACAATGTAATGTACCCACCTAAAACCATCACGGGGAGCCCAGTTTTCAACATAATTTTCTCACGTTTATGCCCAAGGGTATAAATGCTCAGTTGTCTCCTCACCGAGGAATGTGAGATAATTTTGCGATGCTTACCTGGTCCAAATCATTCCTGGTATCGTAATTCGACTCTTTTCCGCTTGGTATCTTCTAATATGACACAGTTTGATGAACAAGATCGTCACATACGAAAAAGAAATAGGCAGCCATTTGTAAAATAGTCCCAATCCGTACTGCTGTGGGGCGCCGTGATCTCTTCCCAAGGTCAAATTGGTCTGGACTGTTTTCCACCTTCGTTCCAACAAATAATCACATGCCGTTTGTACGGACAGAAAGTTTTGTGGCATTTGTTATATTTAGCTTGTAATTTTATTCCAGTTAAACTCGATAACATGCCTTGCCAGCGGACTATATTTTCGATGGATGATCACTGCTTCAAGGCGAGATAGACAGAGACATATCATTACTGTGAGGAGTTTTGCATTGGAATGTTATGGGTCATGTCAGTGCACCACCAAACCGTGCGACAATTCAATTCAATTTATTGTACTAGAAACAAGCCCATTTAGGACAGAGTACAATCACTAGAACAATCACATCAATCAATAAAACAGAGGGAGGGGCCAATACATACCAATAGTGGGCCACGTACAAGTTGCAGACTAGATGAAGAGTCCTTATTTATATCGTGTTAATTATCAAGAAGGCTAGACTGGATGAGTCTCTATTTCATATGTACTATTATTAATAATAAAATGATCTTTAATAAATAGAATGAGAAAAAAAAATAAAAAAAAAAATGAAAAAATATTTTTAAAATAGAGACTGGACGATTTGATGGGTTTCGTCGTGTAAAGATTCCATCTGGAGGCGTGATTAGTCTATTTGTATCAATTTCATTCTAATGGCATATTGTGACGTCTCGGCAATAACGTCATTCCCATTGTTGAGGTCATGGTAGTAACGTCATTCTCATTGTTGACGTCACATGAACGCATTAATTGCTTCCAGCGTGCGTATATGAATGAACCAATCAAATCCTTTGAGTTGGGGCCGGGGTCAGAATATGGAGTTTTCATTGGTGACAAAAAATGCACAGAAAATTGTGCAGTTTTTTCTTGTAAAGTTAGCTCCCTTGTGACGTTCCGTCCAGTCCCATTCTCAAAGAGAGCCGTGTCTACCCGCGGGAGACCAAAGCGACTCTCATGTAAACTGGTGACATTTTTGAATCTCCAATCTCAAAGCGAGGCAGCATGACATCATTCTCAAAGCGAGCCGTGTCTACCCGCGAACTACTTCCTGTATTAGATAACTCGCTTTCACGGCCAAGTATACATACCGACAATAATTTGTTCGCGATTGATATGCTCCGAAACGGAAAGAGTCATTTCCCAATTATATAGCCCACGTTATGTTTAGCAATTCGCTTCTAACTCGGCGGAGTCAGCAGGTCAGTGACAAGCCAGATAATCATACGCCGCCTACTCACCCCCCAAATTTTGGGGGGATGGCTCCCATTTACGCGTGAGACTCTTTCTCGCAGTAGGGAGTCTCGCGAGACGAGAATGGTCCAGTCCCTGTTTCAAGCATTTCCTAATAGGCAGAGTTACTTCCTCTTGTTTCCCGTTTAAAATACATTATGAAACAGGGGCTGGATCCAGTCTACAAGAAGGCATGATACATGTACTGTTTCACTATATTCTTTACTATATTGGATCGCGTGCCCATGTTTGTAAATTAATTACCAGGGGCGTTAATTTAATGTTACGCTAAGACAGCCACCTGAACATACATAGTCAGTTTCTTAGTTGGAAGCAATCGTGTACAAATGTTTTTATAGTATATAATTTTTTCTTATTCCCAGCAGTGGTCCAAATTCAACAAAAAGGTGTACCGGTATTTTATTCTAGTATCAACAAAAGTGGATGAAGTTTCATCCACTTCTGGTATCGATGTTGGGAGCTATATGAGAATTTTTGGTACCGATATTTCACGGAAGAAATTCGATTATTGCAAGTTTCGTTTTAGGGTTCACGTTGGAATAAAATGAAAGTTTAAAATTAATTAAAATGCATAGAAAATATAAATAAAATTGTCAAATTTTTAAAACCCCTGCCCATTAATTTCGGAAGACTCCCAAACTACAACAACGAATGTTATTCGCATATAGGCCTATAGGGCGCTCCAAATTTATCAGCCACATACACGATTATTCTTGAAAAATTGCAACTATTTTAAATATATTCATGGGGAATTGCAAATTGTCATACATTTAAGACTGGCCGCCACAATATATAGGCAAGTGTGTGGGTGGGGCTGGGATGTGTTAAATTGGGGGGGGGGGAATATGGACGAATAATAGATTGAAAAATTCTTTCACGTGGCCCCTTCCGGTTCCATTGGAACATATCCTATTCTTTATAGAACGTCAGTCATGAGTCATTTTCATGGCCAGTGTCATAACGTCATGACGTCAGAATAAAAAAATGTTTCGCAAGAATGCATAAAGAATTCTAGTAGGCTACGTCATCTTTCAGACGCGCTCGTAACATTCATGACGTCGGGACGTCGGCTTGATCCCACAGATACGCTCTCGTTATGTTCTAAATTCTAGGGTTTTGTTTTCTATCCAATGACCGATCGTACTGCCGAGCGCCCTCCCAGAGCATAGTAGGGAGGACAGGACCGGATAGCTCTGGTTTCGAGATTGGTGGAATGACTGTACGGGGTTGAGGGGAAATTTTCGAAATGAAACGTTGACAACTGAGTTTGAGCGAACCCTTCAAACGAAATAAAAGATGATCTTTTCACAGGGTATGAAATAGGAAAAAGTCAAACTTCCTCTAACCTTACGGTAACGGAATCTATACACTGCATAACATGGCCTGTTTCCGGTTTTGCGATGTTATAATCCTGTTGATTGGTTGAATACAATAGATGAGCCAATCAGAAGCGTCGTACATTGGGCTTCCGGTTTTAGTCGTCGACAGAATGACCAGCTGCCTGTGGAATGACTGTACGGGGTTGAGGGGAAATTTTCGAAATGAAACGTTGACAGCTGAGTTTGAGCGAACCCTTCAAACGAAATAAAAGATGATCTTTTCACGGGGATGGCGATGCTGTCAGTACAGTACCGCCGAATATTAATGACAGCGACTCAAAATGTGACTATGTCGAACATTTTGATGCAGTGCCAGTTACAACAACAACGACAATGGGGTCGTCAAATTCACCCGTTAAAGCCAATGACGGCATATTAAGCGACAATTAATTCTCAACACTATAAATGAACCTATTTTTGCAATTATCCTGATACAATTTTGAGCATAAAGATATCCCCCCCCCAAAAAGAAGATTTTATGTAGATTTGGCATGATGTTCAGATTTCAGAACAGTTTAGGCCAGGTCAAATTTCTTCACACAGCATAAGCCTATTTGTTTAGCTTCCACTTCAAAATCTACCAAGTTCTTACTTAATGTTGATTTTTCTTAATCCACCTGCTTGATATTGTTATGTAAGCTTAATAGAAATCTGGCTTCATGGGCTACATGGGGGTGACTGGGCATGCTGGGACGGGGTAGCTTAATTGCTGAATGCTACATAAAAATACCCTGTGCTAGGAATTTTCATCCCAAAATGGCTCAGATTGCACCACAGAGCATGTGGGGTTTCTGGCGGCCCCCAGGCCCCCGGCCTAATTTTTAAACGCCTCGCTGCACTCATCTGCACAAGTCCAGGTAATCCCTAAATCCTCGCAGAGGGTTTACCTGGACCTTTTTAGTGATTCGGATAAGTTCTCGAGTAGTCGTGTCTATTACACAATCTTGTACATTTCATCCCCCGCAGTTGTTTTGAATGAGCGTGTCGGTATCTGAAGCCTGCGGTTTTCGCTTTGACACCCGATGTCGATTTCAGCCTAACTTCAAAGGTAGTCTGGCCGGCGATGAAATTCAAACCAGTCAAAACTCAAACCTCGCTGCGGATTGGCCTGATGAGCTGCTTTAGCGCGCCTACTGATTGGTTCGACATCTTGAACTATTTATATCCAGAACTGCTATGGCTAACTAACAAAGCCAGTGTATCGATCGTAACCTATCGATTGATACACTGGCTCGCGAGGATGCGCTGCACTCGGCAGTTAACAACCACATACACCTGTTTAAATATGATTGTACAGGTGTTCCCAAAGAAATGGAGAACCCGGAGTGGAAACTGACATCAGTTTCTAGCCAGATTCCGCTGGAGCGTAATCTGGGCGGAAACAGGTTGGAAATTTCATTACCAGTTTCCAGTCCATTTCCGCTGGATTGCAAACAGAACGGAAACTGACATCAGTTTCTGACCAGTGTCCACTGTAGCGGAAATTTAAGGACAGCTTTCCGTCCAGTCTCCGTGCACCGGAATCTTAGCGGAAACCTATGTCCGTTTCCGACCTGTTTCTGCGCAACCGGAAACAGGCTAGAAACTTAATAGCAGTTTCCGGTCCATTTTCGCTGGATTTGAAACAGAGCGGAAACTCACGTTGGTATCTGACCCATTTCACAAGCAGGTTGGAAACTTCAATACCAGTTTCCAGTCCATTTCTGCTGCATTGGAACAGAGCGGAAACTGACATCAGTTTCTGACCAGTTTCCGCTGGAGCGGAATCTGGGCGGAAATTTAACAACATCAGTTGAGTTTCCCCCATGTTTCCAATCCAGCGGAAATAGACCGGAAACTGCTATTCAACTTTCCAGTCGGTTTCCGCTTGAGCAGAAACAGATCGGAAACTGACCTAGGTTTCCGCCAAGATTCCGGTACACGGAAACTGGACAAAAACCTAGGTCAGTTTCCGATCTGTTTCTGCTCAAGCGGAAACCGACTGGAAAGTTGAATAGCAGTTTCCGGTCTATTTCCGCTGGATTGGAAACATGGGGGAAACTCACGTTGGTTTCCAAGCTGTTTCTGCTCGAGCGGAAACAGGTCGGAAACTCCAGTACCAGTTTACAGTCCATTTCCGATGCATTTGAAACAGAGCGGAAACTAACATCAGTTTCCCACCCGTTTCCGCTGAAGCGTAATCTGGGCGGAAATTTGACAACAGGTTTCTGTCCAGTTTCCGTGCACCGGATTCTTGGCGGAAACCAAAACACCTGTTTCCACTGGTTTCCGCATTGCGGAAACAGGCTGGAAATGGGGTGTTACAGTTTCCAACTGGTTTCCGCCAAGAATCCGCATTTTTGGAAACCAGTACATTTCACCCAGTGCATAGGCTGGGTGTGGGGTTGAACTATCGGCATTCTGCGCATGCGCGGTGGCCCAAGGGTATGAAAATAGACGTTTTGGAGCTAGGGGAGCTACTAATGGTCCAATGGGGTCGAGTGAGGTATCAAAGTGAAGCTTATGTGAAGGGGCATATGAGGGGCTGGGTGTGGGGTTGGAATAGCATCATTCTGCGCATGCGCGGTGGCCGAAGGGTATGAAAATAGCCGTTTTGGAGCTAGGGGAGTCCCTAATGGTCCAATGGGGTCGAGTGAGGTATCCAAGTGAAGCATTCGTGAAGGGGCATCTGATGGGTTGGGTGTGGGGTTGAAATATCGGCATTCTGCGCATGCGCGGTGGCCAAAGGGTATGAAAATAGCCGTTTTGGGAGCTAGGGGAGCCACTAATGGTCCAATGGGGTCGAGTGAGGTATCAAAGTGAAGCATTCGTGAAGGGGCATCTGATGGGCTGGGTGTGGGGTTGAAATAGCGGCATTCTGCGCATGCGCGGTGGCCCAAGGGTATGGAAATAGACGTTTTGGAGCTAGGGGGGTCCCTAGTGGACCGATGGGGTCGAGTGAAGTATCAAAGTGAAGCCTATGTGAGGGGGCATCTAATGGGCTGGGTGTGGGGTTGAAATATCTGCATTCTGCGCATGCGCGGTGGCCCAAGGGTATGGCAATAGACGTTTTGGGGTCTAGGGGAGTCCCTAATGGGCCGATGGAGTCGTATGAGGTATCCATGTGAAGCCTATGTGAGGGGGCATCTGACTGGACTAGTGGCTCGGGCGTTGTCACCATTCTGCGCATGCGCAGACAGGGAATTGTGGGAAAAGGGTATGGAAATAGACGTTTTGGGATCTAGGGGAGTCCCTAATGGTCCAATGGAGTTATATGAGGTATCAATGTGAAGCTTAGGTGAGGGAGCATCTGACTGGACTAGTGGCTCGGCCGTTGTCACCATTCTGCGCATGCGCAGGCAGGGAATTCTGGGAAAAGGGTGTGGAAATAGACGTTTTAGGGTTTAGGTGAGCCCCTATTGGGCCGATGGAGTTGTATGAGGTATCAGTGTGAAGCATTCGTGAAGGGGCATCCGATGGACTGGGTGTGGGATTGAACTATCGGCATTCTGCGCATGCGCGGTGGCCAAAGTGTATGAAAATAAACGTTTTGGAGCTAGGGGAGTCCCTAATGGACCAATGGGGTCATATGAGGTATCAAAGTGAAGCATTCGTGAAGGGGCATCTGATGGGCTGGGTGTGGGGTGGAAATATCTGCATTCTGCGCATGCGCGGTGGCCAAAGGGCATGGAAATAGACGTTTTGGAGCTAGGGGAGCCCCTAGTTGACCAATGGGGTCGAGTTAGGTATCAAAGTGAAGAATTCGTGAAGGAGCATCTGATGGGTTGGGTGTGCGGTAGGAATATCATTCTGCGCATGCGCAGACGCAACGCGGAGCTCTCGTCCAATCAGACGAGAGTATTTCAAATCCGTCACAGAGCTCTCAGCCAATCAGAAGCGAGTATTTTTACCCTGTGCATTATGGGACATATCCAAGATGGCGGCACGTATGTTCAAGATGGCGGCACATCCGGTGTCGAAAACTGGCCATTTCGTCGAGATGTGGTCACCTAGTGTCGAAAACTGGACCCTGTATGGGTCTCGCTATACGTTTTGCAGCTAGGGGAGCCACTAATGGTCCAATGGAGTTGTATGAGGTATCAATGTGAAGCCTAGGTGAAGGGGCATCCAGACATGGGTGGGTGCATGTAAAATTTTCCGGAAAAAAAAATACGGAACACGGACTTTATCGAAAAATCCGGGAAAATACCTATATGGGGTATATAGGTCGCCGGGCTTAACGGGGCTTGTGACACTTGAGAGAACAACAACAACAACAAGTTGTTTTTTTGATATGGTTTATTTTCCCCAATGTTACATCATACCCACGCTGGGGGAGCCGCGTTGGGTATGTTTACAGCTCAAAAAGACTCTTGCCCAATCAGAGGCCACCATTTGCATCTGTCCTATTCGTTCCTGTCCGTTAGATTCTTGTCCAATCAGAAGTCTCCATTTCAGAAAGTTCCATCTTCGGCCATGTTCGCTCTGAACCGTTTATTCTAATCATCGTCGGACAGCCCTGGATATTCTTCGGGCAGCATGTCCTGAAACAGTTGTTTGCGCATTCTGATCGCATTTTCCAGGGCCCCATAGCCTCTTCAAGTAACGCTTGGTCTTCATGATGGACCTGTGCATGGGGTCGCCTTTCATTTCAAGGTAGTAAGGTATACTGTTCATAGATCGCCATGGCTGTTTTCCTGATGCGGGGGCGCATTTGGGTGTACGCCTGTTGTAAATTATCCTCTCCGGCGTCCTCGATCGCTGCAGCGTACGTATTGATAGCTGCTGTCACAATACGATCCCAGAAGGTAGGTTCTGCCTCACTTTCCACGGACGTAGGCTGACTATCTGAGGTCAAGCTCCCCGCATCACTAGATAGACTCTCGGCAATCTCTGTTTCGGTATCAGTCGGCACACTCTCAGCAGTCTCTGTATCAGCATCCGCCTCAACGGACTCCTCGGTGTCTTCAATCCCATGTATAGTTTTCTGGTGTCGCATCATATCGTAATGTCTGGTGAACGTGCGTTCGCACTCAGAGCAAGTATAAGTCATGTTGACGGTTGAACGTCGACTGTGCGTGTTTTTGGAAATACGCTCGCTTTTATAGACAGTAACGCCCGTCAACGCTTAGCTTAACGCTTCAACGCCCTGGTGAATTAGATCAGAAGCTCTGATTTCCATGGAATTGACACCAATTCATCGAAATGCAGTGACGCCCGCCAACGCCCGTCGTTACGCCTTAACGCCCGTCTCAACGCCTTAACGCCCGTCTCAACGCCTTAACACACTTTCTTAACGCTTTAACGTCGTTTAATGATGCGTTCGAACAAATGTTGCTTTTGTACTATTGCTCTGACATACGCCGCTTTCCAGTTCATGCCCGAGATTTTCAACATCGACGCCGTTCTTTCAATTTCCATATGGACTGGGTCCTTATCCAACAATTTCATATGGGTCAGTAAGTCGGCATACCGCTGACGTAAAGCCCGTCGTAGTCTGGGTGCCAATCTGTTATGGGCTAAAATTGCGGCTTCCTCTTTCGAATACCCTTTGCGTTGAAACTTGTTTTCTGTGACCTCCAACATCTCGCCCATCTCGGCGTCCATACTTTCTTTGAACAAATCCTTCCATAACCTCGAGTTCACATTATCTTTTTCAACCTCGGGTTGGTCCTTCACGGTTGGGTGATATTCCGGTACTGGTGGTATGAAGGAGGCCCGCTGTACGGGGGTGGGTTGCTGCTGCTGTTGCTCTGCCAGGAGTGGACTCGGCGGATGGTGTAGGGGTATATGACGTTGCGGTGATTCTTCGCCGGGTAACAGGTGGGTCGTCAGCCGACGATCTTCCGGGGTATGGGCTTTTAAATCTACGAACAGGTAGCCGTACGGACGGCTTGTCGCTCCTTGAAACGCCTGCATGAAATGGTCGATGTTCTGAGGATAAATTCGACTACCAAACACACGGATTTGTGCTCTGTCAATGGGATTGGAGAACAGCACAAAGTATTGGCAGTTCAAGGCAATATCTCTGGACGCCTTCCCTTGAGGAAAGAGATTCTGAGTCAAATAGATGACGGACAGATTGCGATGATGGGACCTTTGGTGAATAGGTCGGCGATTTTCGAATTGTCCTTGGCCGCACTCATCAGATCATCGAGGACTACCACGTTGGTCTGCTCGGAATCGAAGTAATAGGGTTCGTCTATGTCGCGAGGAATTCCTGGGACAAAGCTCACATTCTGTAACCTTGTAGTTTCGTAGGCGGGCTGCCATTGGCCATAACACCAAACAACACGTGTCGGAGCTGGGGTTGCCACACCTCCCTCTAAGAACTTCATCACCCAGGATGTCTTTCCACACCCTGTAGGACCGCTCACCGTCATCGTATAGGGATGCTCTACTGCTCTTGTTGGACCTATAGCGGGACTCGGCTGTGTCTCTTGGTTGTGTTTGCGTTGAATGTGCCTGACCATACTATCGCGACGAGAGAATGCTCTCTCACAGAACGTACACGTACACGACATGTTCATCAGTCGACCAATACATATGGACTGATGATGGACACATGTTCATTCCTATATTTAAAGACTCTACCACCACCACACACACCACCACCGACTCCACCAACACCACCACCGCACGCCACCAACGCCACCATCAACGCCACCAACGCCACCACCAACGCTATAGGTCCAACAAGAGCAGTAGAGCATCCCTATACGATGACGGTGAGCGGCCCTACAGGTTGTGGAAAGACATCCTGGGTGATGAAGTTCTTAGAGGGAGGTGTGGCAACCCCAGCTCCGACACGTGTTGTTTGGTGTTATAGCCAATGGCAGCCCGCCTACGAAATTACAAGGTTACAGAATGTGAGCTTTGTCCCAGGAATTCCTCACGACATAGACGAACCCTATTACTTCGATTCCGAGCAGACCAACGTGGTAGTCCTCGATGATCTGATGAGTGCGGCCAAGGACAATTCGAAAATCGCCGACCTATTCACCAAAGGGTCCCATCATCGCAATCTGTCCGTCATCTATTTGACTCGGAATCTCTTTCCTCAAGGGAAGGCGTCCAGAGATATTGCCTTGAACTGCCAATACTTTGTGTTGTTCTCCAATCCCATTGACAGAGCACAAATCCGTGTGTTTGGTAGTCAAATTTATCCTCAGAACATCGACCATTTCATGCAGGCGTTTCAAGGGGCGACAAGCCGTCCGTACGGCTACCTGTTCGTAGATTTAAAAGCCCATACCCCGGAAGATCGTCGGCTGACGACCCACCTGTTACCCGGCGAAGAATCACAGCAACGTCATATACCCCTACACCATCCGCCGAGTCCACTCCTGGCAGAGCAGCAGCAGCAGCAACCCACCCCCGTACAGCGGGCCTCCTTCATACCACCAGTACCGGAATATCACCCAACCGTGAAGGACCAACCCGAGGTTGAAAAGGATAATGTGAACTCGAGGTTATGGAAGGATTTGTTCAAAGAAAGTATGGACGCCGAGATGGGCGAGATGTTGGAGGTCACAGAAAACAAGTTTCAACGCAAAGGGTATTCGAAAGAGGAAGCCGCAATTTTAGCCCATAACAGATTGGCACCCAGACTACGACAGGCTTTACGTCAGCGGTATGCCGACTTACTGACCCATATGAAATTGTTGGATAAGGACCCAGTCCATATGGAAATTGAAAGAACAGCGTCGATGTTGAAAGTCTCGGGCATGAACTGGAAAGCGGCGTATGTCAGAGCAATAGTACAAAAGCAACATTTGTTCGAACGCATCATTAAACGACGTTAAAGCGTTAAGAAAGTGTGTTAAGGCGTTGAGACAGAAGTTAAGGGGTTGAGACGGGCGTTAAGGCGTAACGACGGGCGTTGGCGGGCGTCACTGCATTTCGATGAATTGGTGTCAATTCCATGGAAATCAGAGCTTCTGATCTAATTCACCAGGGCGTTGAAGCGTTAAGCTAAGCGTTGACGGGCGTTACTGTCTATAAAAGCGAGCGTATTTCCCCAAAACACGCACAGTCGACGTTCAACCGTCAACATGACTTATACTTGCTCTGAGTGCGAGCGCACGTTCACCAGACATTACGATATGATGCGACACCAGAAAACTGTACATGGGATTGAAGACACCGAGGGGTCCGTTGAGGCGGATGCTGATACAGAGACTGCTGAGAGTGTGCCGACTGATACCGAAACAGAGATTGCCGAGAGTCTATCTAGTGATGCGGGGAGCTTGACCTCAGATAGTCAGCCTACGTCCGTGGAAAGTGAGGCAGAACCTACCTTCTGGGATCGTATTGTGATAGCAGCTATCAATAGTACGCTGCAGCGATCGAGGACGCCGGAGAGGATAATTTACAACAGACGTACACCCAAATGCGCCCCCGCATCAGGAAAACAGCCATGGCGATCTATGAACAGTATACCTTACTACCGCTTGAAATGAAAGGCGACCCCACGCACAGGTCCATCATGAAGACCAAGTGTCACTTGGAAGAGGCTATGGGGCTACCACCCACCGAGGCCCTGGAAAATGCGATCAGAATGCGCAAACAACTGTTTCAGGACATGCTGTCCGAAGAATATTCAGGCCTGTCCGACGATGATTATAATAAACGGTTCAGAGCGAACATGGCCGAAGATGGAACTTGCTGAAATGGAGACTTCTGATTGGACAAGAATCTAACGGACAGGAACGAATAGGACAGATGCAAATGGTGGCCTCTGATTGGGCAAGTCTTTTTGAGCTGTAAACATACCCAACGCGGCTCCCCCAGCGTGGGTATGATGTAACATTGGGGAAAATAAACTATATGAAAAAAAACTTGTTGTTGTTGTTGTTCTCTCAAGTGTCACAAGCCCCGTTAAGCCCGGCGACCTATATACCCCTATACCCCATATAGGTATTTTCTCGGATTTTTCGATAAAGTTTCGATAAAGTCCGTGTTCCGTATTTTTTTTTTCCGGAAAATTTTACATGCACCCACCCATGTCTGGATGCCCCTTCACCTAGGCTTCACATTGATACCTCATACAACTCCATTGGACCATTAGTGGCTCCCCTAGCTGCAAAACGTATAGCGGGACCCATACAGGGTCCAGTTTTCGACACTAGGGGACCACATCCCGACGAAATGGCCAGTTTGCGACACCGGATGTGCCGCCATCTTGAACATACGTGCCGCCATCTTGGATATGTCCCATAATGCACAGGGTAAAAATACTCGCTTCTGATTGGCTGAGAGCTCTGTGACGGATTTGAAATACTCGCTTCTGATTGGACGAGAGCTCCGCATTGCGTCTGCGCATGCGCAGAATGATATTTCTACCGCACACCCAACCCATCAGATGCTCCTTCACGAATTCTTCACTTTGATACCTAACTCGACCCCATTGGTCAACTAGGGGCTCCCCTAGCTCCAAAACGTCTATTTCCATACCCTTTGGACACCGCGCATGCGCTGAATGCAGATATTTCCACCCCACACCCAGCCCATCAGATGCCCCTTCACGAATGCTTCACTTTGATACCTCATATGACCCCATTGGTCCATTAGGGACTCCCCTAGCTCCAAAACGTCTATTTTCATACTCTTTGGCCACCGCGCATGCGCAGAATGGCGATATTTCAATCCCACACCCAGTCCATCGGATGCCCCTTCACGAATGCTTCACACTGATACCTCATACAACTCCATCGGCCCATTAGGGGCTCACCTAAACCCTAAAACGTCTATTTCCACACCCTTTTCCCAGAATTCCCTGCCTGCGCATGCGCAGAATGGTGACAACGGCCGAGCCACTAGTCCAGTCAGATGCCCCCTCACATAGGCGTCACATGGATACCTCATACGACTCCATCGGCCCATTAGGGACTCCCCTAGACCCCAAAACGTCTATTTCCATACCCTTGGGCCACCGCGCATGCGCAGAATGCCGATATTTCAACCCCACACCCAGCCCATTAGATGCCTTCTCACATAGGCTTCACTTTGATACTTTACTCGACCCCATCGGTCCACTAGGGACCCCCCTGGCTCCAAAACGTCTATTTCCATACCCTTGGGCCACCGCGCATGCACAGAATGCCGCTATTTCAACCCCACACCCAGCCCATCAGATGCCCCTCCACGAATGCTTCACTTTGATATCTCACTCGACCCCATTGGACCATTAGTGGCTCCCCTAGCTCCCAAAACGGCTATTTTCATACCCTTTGGCCACCGCGCATGCGCAGAATGCCGATATTTCAACCCCACACCCAACCCAGCAGATGCCCCTTCACGAATGCTTCACTTGGATACCTCACTCGACCCCATTGGACCATTAGGGACTCCCCTAGCTCCAAAACGGCTATTTTCATACCCTTCGGCCACCGCGCATGCGCAGAATGATGCTATTCCAACCCCACACCCAGCCCCTCAGATGCCCCTTCACATAAGCTTCACTTTGATACCTCACTCGACCCCATTGGGCCATTAGTAGCTCCCCTAGCTCCAAAACGTTTATTTTCATACCCTTGGGCCACCGCGCATGCGAAGAATGCCGATAGTTCAACCCCACACCCAGCCCATGAGATGTCCCCTCACGAATGGTCCACTAGCGGTCCCTACAGATTGCCGAACACTTCCACGAGTGGCTGTCATAGTCCACACACGAGTTGTCTCCCTTGGAGCTATATACAGACCTCGGTGACTTTTTCAAAAATTTCACCGATTCGCTCCGCAACACTTCCCATAATGTTCTACATGATGAGACTAAGATAATAAATCCAAACAGCCATACCGCAAATGTATAGAAGTAAGTTTCCCATTAGATTCAACATTGACCAGTGCACCAGTATGTGCCGAAGATTTATATATCATATTTGTAACGTTGGAATATACAACAGGACTCGTGGTGTAATGGTTAACGTGTCTGCCTCTGGATAAAGAGGACCCGGGTTCGTTGTATAGAGTTTCACTTTTTTTTAATTTTTTTATTTATTTTGTTTTATTGATTGATTGATTGATTGATTTATTTATTTATTGATTGATTTATTAATTAATTTATTTATTGATTGATTAATTAAAATTAATTAATTAAAATTAATTAATTAATTTATTTATTTATTTATTTATTTATTTATTTATTTATTTATTTATTTATTTATTTATTCTGTGAAAATACCCATGACATGACTGAAAAGAGCCTCACTCGGCCCAATCGGACCATGCAGCGTATTTGTAGTCTAGGGACTACTTTTCCTCCGCGGAAGCTTTCTTCCGCGACCGCATCACAGCCAAACCGCATCACCGCGGAGGAATACAAAGGTCAAAGTTTGCCGGAACTATAGTCACCCAGAGCATGGAGCTCTCTTGTGCTGGAGGTAGTTTTTGGTCAATCGCGCTGGTGGCGCCCTCCGCAATTTCCTCCGCAAACAAGAGTTATCTTTCCCGGCAAAATGTGGTCTGTAATGCTCTTATATTACTACTCACCTACTGACCAAACTATGCGTTTAAGAATTTCATCATCGGCAAAATTGTTTTGTGGAAGTTATTCACAAAATCACTTTTTCTGCCATCATTTTTTACAGTGGTGAGCTGTTTTTATTTTAACCGATTAGACTACCTGGCATATCTAAGGTGCATCTAGAGGGATAAACATTGAGCAAATTACAATTACACGGATATATATATAAAAAATCGATGTACAAAAGCTCAGAATTTTGTTTCAACACCTGTTCCGGTACTAACAATCACACGCTTTGGATCGGCATATCTTGATTATTCTATGGTCGTTAGGTTGTTTCACGCTATGAAACAAAAGAGAGGAAAATAAAGATATGTACGCCACAGAAAACATATTTAGAGCGGAAACCTCTATTTTCACTCTGAGATAGTCCTTCTTCACCTCCAGAGCGAGCGACTACATGTGGAGTAGCAGTATCGAGTGTATGCCGTGATTGAGCCGTGATCGTTCATTTTCCGAATTTGTGGTTGCTCATTCGGACCCGATAAATACCGCAAAGCGGAGAATGAGTCCAAAGATCCAGGCAGACGTTTGAACGTATGAAATGCCGGCCGATACCGGTCTACTGTCTGAATACACGGAGGCAATCAGTCTACAGAGTCGTGTCTTCATGATTGCGAGATCATAATTATCATGTAAGCGGGAGCCATATGTGCCTCTTTTCACAGAGCGGGCCCCTCTTATATCACCTCTTAAGGAACTTTTCCCATCCACTGGTAACCTTATCAAAATTCATCAGACAATTCAAATTCCAAATACTTAAATGTTTATTACAAGTGTATTCACGGTAACAGAAAACAGATCCCCTAAATACCCCTGAACATAGAGCGTTGTCATAGCCGTGGGTTCTAGCAGAATAAGATAAATGAACTAAGTTTGGTAATCAGTTTATCACCCTTACTGAACCATACAGGTAGCCAAGATGTATTAATTGTAATCCAGAAATTAAAATAATTATGAGCTGTTTCGATGTTTATCAATAAACGTCAGATGAAAGTTTGAACAAGGGAGACAACCAATAAACTGTCAATCACATCTTTTGGGTTTGGACGCTAACATAAAAACATCACCAAAGTGAAGCTCGATTAGAGCACAAATTTCAGCCTAAATGTGTTTAGGGTTTAAACATATTAATGTTGTGGATTGTCCCAGTGATAACAAACCTTCCCTCTCGGTGTTGCATTGTGCGCAACTGGCTTTATAACGAAGAAATGATATTTGGTTATACGCCATATCAGTCGGAATATAGAGCATCGGCGCGTCGGTTCGAATCCCAATGACGACCAGTTTATTCTTTCTCTCTCAAAAATTTAATATGTATATATGCTCAGTGGCGGGCTATACGCCCTACCAAATATAATTTCTTCAAGCTGAAACATGTGCTCAAACTGAGCTTCACTTCACTAACCCTAAACACGTGAATTCGAGTGTATTGTTTCGCATTGGATTAAGGTACCAGTGGCAACCTGTATAGTATATGTTCCGCTGAATGCCCTCGTTAGAAAGTTGGATACGATTCGATAGGATGCAATTTTCTCAAAACTTATCTTACACTTTACCTAGTTATAAGTTGCGGCATACACTTAGTTCAGTCGAGGTAAATCAAGATGGTATACCATTCGTGGGAGCTGTTTGCGTTATTCTCCGACATCCCACAATAAGCCAATCACGACAATTCAGCCTTTTCAATTTGACGTTGATTGGAATTTGCTTCACAAATTAGATATTTTGATATTTCCAGTCACCAGACAAAAGACAAACTATTCGGCGGGGGCAATCATTTGGACCTTCGGATGAGAATGTTGACCATGAACCATATCGGCATCACACCTTACTTGGACACTGTTTCGCTATATTGTTTAATATTCCTAAGAAGTAGGCTACAGATTGCAAATTGTCCGGTAATGAGTGAGTCAGTGAGTCAGTCCATCCGAATCCTTTCGTCGGCAAAATAAGGAGAACCGTTGATATTAGAACCTTGATTTTTGGCATGAAGGTGCCTTAGGGGCCTGTTACCACCAAGTTCTGAGCTGACCTACAATCGAAGAAAACTTCTGGTGATTTTTGATGTAAATCACTGGTGATTCTGACTTGGGCAGTGCCCATCTTAATATAGGCAGGATTTCAACTGGGGGTGGGGATTTCCAAGAGTTCAGTTCGCGTCGGAGTCCTAATGCCTATCCTACTTCGTAGATCCTGTGACGTTATAAGAGATGTTATTTTAGAGTGGTTTCTCTCGGATAGCCACCTGATTGGCTAACAGGTGTAGTTTGAAATCCGCACGGGATATATATAGCGCTGATGTCAGATATCATATTCTGCTCCTACAGACCCGCTAAAGAAATTCCACTCACGTGCTTGTAGCTGCGAATCCTATGGACCACGCAGGAAGCACACTCAGGAGGAACCGAAAAGGGTTCTTGAAATAGCAGAGGAAGTACAGAATCGGAATGAGGACCAGTTGTTGGAACAGAAGCCCTATAGTCACTGAAAGAATGTGCATTCCAAGCTGCTGGAATCGCCTCGCAAGATCGTCAACGCCGATGATTGATGCAGCAATCAAACTAACGACACCTATCGGCGTAAACCTGAAATGAGAAATCAACTATTTTATCGTACTAGTGCAATATTTGGATCCATCTTCCATGGAAGTCCCTATTATTCCTGTATCTTACAGAAAATGTGAAGGATGACCAATGTCACACCCGGACTAACGGAAAGTTGGCTGGCGTAATTTAATTCTCGAGAGCCTATAATGCTTAGAATCTTATACAAAAACACATCTGTGTTGGTTTCAACACAAGCTTGTGTCCTAATGTTATTTTCGACATACACTCTCGTGCTTCTAACATACTGTAGCTTGTACTAGCTAGCGCGTACCAAACAAACACTGGTCAGCGTATTTTGTATGGAGGTAATTAGTTAATATATCAAAACAAAATCAACACCAACGCCGGCCAAAAATATAGTTTGTAAAGAATTTGATCACGTGGTACCTCGAATATAACCCGTCTCCATTCTTGCGGAAGTCTGCTGACCCATGTATTTTTACAAAGGGAAACCACATCAAGGATGCTGCTGGTAAATCAAAGTAATTAACTTTTTGAATAATGTGTGTTGTTGCATTCATAATGGGGTTCGCCAGCCCGAACTGACGCCAGATGGCTACGTGTACCAAGAGGTAAATGGCGCATGCCCATGTCGTATTTCTGGACGTCACAATGGCAACGTCATACTATAACGACGTTATAATTGTTCGTTTTATGACGTCATATCTTCTTCAACTGTTGAAGCACTAGCGCCGATAAGTGTGGCTGGCGATCCCCATTATGTAATATGAGAAAAAACAAAGAAAAAAAGTATAGGTTGGTGTGCATTTTTTAGCTGTAGGCAACGTTAAATGGACTGACCCATGCTCAATTTGATAACCCAGACATCACAGGGAATAGCCCTAGTTTTGAAGCATATTCATGAAAAATTCGTATAAATAGTATTTAACTTTTCTTATATTCTAACTGTTTGCAGATAATAACAATGTCTATCAGAA
The DNA here is from genome assembly GCA_036873755.1 of Hanleya hanleyi. NCBI lineage: Eukaryota > Metazoa > Mollusca > Polyplacophora > Lepidopleurida > Hanleyidae > Hanleya > Hanleya hanleyi. The sequence goes on from JAVTVY010025446.1 coordinate 45,063, forward strand.
TTTATCAAATTGGATGGATGTTGCTGTGCAAAATTCTCGGCTAGAAGGCTTTTCAAGGAAATCCTTATCTGTTAACCAAGGGAAGGGAGACAATCCAATAGGAAAAGCAGGCAAAATGACTGCCAAAGCCAAAAACCACCAGCGGACATTCTTAAAGTTCGCGCTTTTACCTAGAGGCTAGAGGAATCGACCAGAATTTGATCACGGTATTAAGAATAAGGGGGAGGGTCCAGTTTCCAACACCAAGTGAAAAATCGCAATTCCAAGTCTCTCACTTGAACACAGTAAAACACAGATTTTACTGACCAATTTTGGAACGGTAGAAAGAATGATGTATCAATAAACCTTTACAATGACACTGTTCCAACTCAGATAAAAGTAGTTCCTCTCACCCGACTGAGACCAACCTGACCACTTCAATGTATTGATGGTTATGTTTACAAATGAAGGTGCAAGAGTATTTGGACTTCAAATGTAATTTATGCATTATTTTATAATACCAAGCTGTTGAACCTCAGTGAAGTGTTTAGGCATCGTTCTATACATGCCATCGGTATTATAGTATAACTACACACCACAAATTTCAGTGGAGATAACTGAAGACTATGAAGAAAGCATTCACCCCAGAGACATAGTTCAACCTAATAATATGCACAGGTGCATTGAATACAAAATCTGGAGAGAAATGTTAACCTATTTCAGAAAGGAAGAGTATGGCGAAGATATCGATGAGAGGACTCATTAGTACATGAGACAGGGTTATTGTGACGATGAATCAAGTCAAAAGGCGATGCGGGACAATATTCCAACAATGTAAAAGAGATTACGTCAAAAGTTTTACGACGACGTGATCAACTTTCATGAGATGAGAAATGGTTATATTTATAAAGAAAGTATGAAGACTGCCACTCAGCTTCAGGGTTTAAGCAATATTAACTATGAGTTTGAGCTATCAAACTGAACATTGAACAGAAGATAGAACATATTCGAGAATTTGAGCGGTGGGGAATGCGAGTCGAACAGTGGCCATTATGAAGGATAAAATTATTGGTAGCTTCCCACTATAGCTCAAGTTAATCCCTTGGCAATGCTGTCTGGCCCTTCTGTCTGCGACACTGGTGCACAGCATGTGGGCCACCGTGAGCTGTGGGTTGTTCTCTTGGTCTCTCCCATATGTTCATAACATGGAGCCAGTTTTTCAACTGATGATAACTAGTACATTTTCGACCTGAGCTTACCAGGGTTATCATTTATGTAAGCTTGCGGGACCTTTTTTTAAATGGCGGGATATTTTATCTATATTATCACATATACACCAGTTATCAATAGTTTAAAAACCCGCTCCCTGTTGCAAACATTGAAGGGAGTTGAAGAGAACAACCCACAGCTCAAGTTGACGCACATGCTGGGCACCAGTGGCGCCTACACCGGGGAAAGACAACATTGTTCAGGGATTAACTTGAACTATAGCGAGAATCAGCCATTATTTGCTCATGGAAAGTACCATCCCTCACCTACTCACCCGTTTGTATAATAATATTAAAATTTCGTATATATTTAAGAATTGTAAAATGTTATAGGAATGAGTCTGGTAATGTATATTATGTTGAAATATTATGAATTGATTAATAGAACAAGAAGTTTACTATATATATATCGGGTTTTCCCTATGTTGATTGTACATCCCATATATTATTATTAATATTATTATAGTTATTTCCCCTTGTTCCAGTGATCATATAGCTTTTGTTAGTTTTCCTCTTACAAATATCTTCCAATGCTCAATATATAAGCTTGCTTTCGATTTGATTACGTCATTTCTATGTCACTAGTGTGTAATACTTGCATAACATATCTTGAATATAATAGAGCTAAAACGCGCATGCGCGTTGTAACTAAAACGTCCAATAACGTCCCTGTGAATACATGGTTGTTTCGTACATCCACACAGGTATGGCGATTGGAATGATATGATTGTACTACTAAACCATTTTCTGTATCGGTACGTGCTAAACATGGGGATCGTCCTCGAACATCTGGGTATAAAGTGCGAAATTTAAAGGAATACGAGTTATATTCAAATATGACATGACAAAGTTTTTATCATTTATATCTTTTTGGGGACGTTGGCAGCGTTCTGGTGGCGTTGAACTTAATTTCACAGTACTAGACGACAGTTATTATATGGGCACTACGACGTTGTATCGACCCTATATTGGCTAATACTGGTGAGGTGAATAACAATGAGATTCGCTCTCCATGATCAGGCACTTTTCGGCGTGTCTGATAGTAAATCGCCGAATGCTGGAGCATGTATCTTGTTAGTCTGACATTGTCGTGACTGGGATTACACATCCCTCATAAACGACGAGGAAACTCGACGACGTAATGCATTTTTTATATTAGATACTTTCTCCTCATGGTCAGCCCAACTTTGACAACATGGTTTGATCCCTCACCTCTTACGGGCGATTTTACCAAAGGACGACCCCTTCTTTTGTTCTTGAAATGTATGACATCCAGTTAGTCCATGTCATGTTCATTTCTTCGAGAGAAATGATCATATCCAGTGAGTATTGTGTTCTATTTAGGCCACGTGTGCGTCGCGTGTCGACATTCAAAGAAGGTACGCGCTACGCACTGATCATTCGTGGTCCCAAGTGTTGTGCAGCATCTTGTCCTGAGTAGCGAAAATGGGCAAATTATGGGTGCACGGAGGAGTGTTTCAGCGGATTAGGGGTCATCCGTGTTTCAGCGGATTAGGGGTCATTCGTGGTCTCAATGGGCGGTGCAGATTCTTGTTTTGAAGTTCCCGGGGCGTAGACTACGACTGTAGTGGTTCTGAACAGGAGTGACGTCATGGCTTGCATGCGCAGTCGAGGAGTAGTAGCGAAAGAGGGCAAATTTAGGAGCGCGCAGGCAAGGTCTCGTAATGAAGTGCTCGTAATGGAGTGCAGAATACGACTCGAGTGCTGTCAACGTGAATGCGACGTCACCCGTATCACAGAAAGAGTAACTCGGGTGCGCACTTGAGGCATGATTACTCCTATATACTAGCCCACAAGGGTAACTAGTGGTATGCTGGCCTTGGAGATGCATGCAGACCCTGTTGTGTAGCCAGAGCAAAATACTGCTAGAAATGATGTCATCGGTACTGGCGGAAGCGGAACTACACCCTAATCACGTGCGGATGTGCGACTAAGCGGTTACCTACGCCACAATACATCAAACCAAAGGAGTGGGCATGTGGTCCTTGGGGTGCACCATGGAGTTGGGTACAAGGTCGTCGGATGTCCGATGCTATATGCATGATCTACGGTACACTTGAGGTCATATTGAAGAAAATTTTGTGGACAAGTGCTGTCCTATGAATAAAGAAAATAGGAACAAGCCCATACGCAATGGAACCGAATTAGACCTGTTGGATATGTACGGTTATGACGTTATGGGCGGAAGTGACGTCATCGTATGCATGAGCACTCGCCTTGTTGTGTTCACCCACGCCCTGGAATACCCTCTGCAGTACCGGTTATGGGAGGCCGAATTCACCACCAGGCGAGTGGGCATGCCTGCGATGACGTCAATTCCGTTCAGGACGTCATTGCCGGACATAAAGCGATAGTCGTACATATTCACACAGGCTTGGGTCGCATATAGTTGTACAATCGACACTTGAAACTACTGTCCATATTCAGGCATAGACGCGCGAACCCTAATACTCATCCGCACATATGTGTACGTCTTTACCTACACATATCTTCAGACCTCACAATGTCACCAACGTGCAACCCATGGACATGCACGCTTGATAGTTGAGGAGCCCGTCGAGTAGAGATTGACCCCACCCATGAGTCTATCAGCCACGACAATGTTGCTGGGTATAAGTGTTCGATCTGCAGGAAGTCGTTCAATCGTATGGATAATTTCAAACACCCAGACATGAATGCCAGCATCGTGGTCGAGTTTTCAGCCTCCGCACTCAAATGATCCGTGACACATTCCACATTCGACTTTCAAGTATGACTTATATTTACTCTGAATGCGGGTACTCTCAGAAGAGAGAGAGAGAGGGAATTAAGTTTGTCGGTAAACCTTAATTCTCTCTCTCCCCTGAGGGCGGGCAAATCTCTCCCAACCATTACGATATGATGATGCACCAAGAGACTTTGGATAGGTATGAAGAGGATACAGATACTTGAAAAGATACTCTCAAGATTGAATACCTACCCACTGATCCCACGCAGTGAGCCACCACGAAAACCACGCCTCATGTGGCAGAGGATATGGTGAAACCACCCACGGAGACTCTGAGCAAAGTGATCCAACTTCGAAAACGGTCGCTCTATGATATGCTGCGGTTATAGTATCCTGGTGGACCGAAGAAAACAATGGAGCCAACAATGTATCTAACGGACAAGAGCGAACATTGTCGATAATTTCGGCAACACAGGTTTTTCAAAGGGAACATTCTGATTGGACAACAGCAGCCGACGATTCGTCTCATAAACATACAATAGTATACGCGAATTGTAAACGCGGTCCCTCGGGTTGGATGTGATAAGAAGGAGGGAATAATAAAATGTGTACTACGCAAGAGACTTGTTGTTTTTTATTTATCTTTCTTTCATCTGTCTGCGTTAAGGTGTTAATACATTAGGGGCTAGGAACAGGCGGGTGGGTGTGTGTGGCCTTACTCCCAGCATCAGGCCGGACGTTACTACTTGGAGACAGATTTGGATGTGTTAAGGCCGTTGTTTACTGCGTTATCACGTTACGACGGTGGGTCCATTAATTAACCCTTAAACTGATTTGAACCCTTTCAAACAGGTCTAAACAGGATCCGTTGTGTATGGGCATGGTCCTAGCTTCTCTGTTCATAGGACAACAGTTGTCGACAAAAGCTGTCTCCCTTGATGTTCCATCGGACGTTTCAATATGATCCCGAATATGCCGTAACTCATGCGTGTATCACCGGACCTACGACGTCCATGTACCCAACGATACCAAAACTCCTGTGGGATAGTATATAGGGTTGTAGGTGGCCGCTCATCCCCACGTGCTCACCTAACCTAAGCGTATTTGCTCTTGCTCTACTTCGGATGAAGTCATTTCTATCAAAAATTTTCTGCAGTCACAATCCAGGGTCTACATGCATCTTCAAGGGCCAGCTAGCTCTAGTTACCCCTATGGGTTTGTGCACTCGTTTACTACTAAAAGGCTCTCTTTTGCTACAGCACATCGACTGCGCATGCGTACTATGGCTTCACTTCCGGTCAAAACCACTCCAGTCGAGTATAAGGGAGAGCAGGGAGAAGTGAGACACTATTCCCAGTTCGGCACACTTGTCATATGCAAGTATGAAACTGAACAACTTATATGTGACTGTGGTATAAACTACTACCACTTAAGGCCTGTCACACACAACACAGACTGAACTTTGCCAGCTTTGATACGCGACAGAAAATAATCAAATTCCTAGGTAAGTTAGGACGCCATCGAGACTCTAGGGACACTGTGTCGGAAGAAATGGGACGCACATAAATGCAATCTGGTAAAAAAAAAAACAGACCCAGAAACCGACTCTCCAACTGGATCTGATCTCCTACCTATCCTAATGCCGTTCGGTGATCTTCAGACACGGAAATATCTCGCTACAACTACCACATCGTTTGACCAACGAACTCAAAGTTCGAGATTGCATGGGACAAACATTTTCTTACGCAACCAATTCTCCGAGAACTTACAATTTCAAAATAGCCGAATTATAACGGCACATCCCCAGAGAAATATATGACACAAAGCCCCAGAGAAATATATAACCTACTCATATCCTTTACGAAAAGTGATGAATAATTATCAGTAGTATAGAAAGGACGGAAGTTAGCACATTGACCTACTTTCGAGGAGGCCGCTAGAGGTCAAGGCCGCTCTAGTCCCGACAGAGGTGTGTGCCGTCTCAATAATTTGCATATTGGAGAGGTCATGTGGTGGTCACGTGGCGGGCAAGTGCATGGGGCATGTACTCCTCCGCGGTGATGCGGTCTGGCGGTGATGGGGTCTGCCTCCGCGGACAGAAAGTAGTCACACGGGGAAAAATGCATGGCTCATATCCTTTACGAAAAGTGATGAATAATTAACTATGATTGAAATTTGCTTTCTATTTATCCACCAATTATTCGAACTAGGTTGCGTAGGAAGGAGCTATAGAGTTTCGACGTCATTCGAGGGTGATATGAACACCACCACGTGGGGACGTTTCGCGCTATGGATTGGTTATCAACTTGATCCGAATCTTCCACCTGGGGCCCCTTGGAATTTGAACCAATGTCACCGTAACTCTCCGTTTTACTATATCTAGGAGACTTGAGAATTACCGGGATCTCCGCAGATTTTGTGCAGAACAGGCTTGTGATAGGAAGAGGGTCATATCCACTTACGCCAGAGTGGATCTGTTTTTTATCAGATTCGACAAAGATGACAACTAAAAAGAACTTTCACCGAGTTTGTTTATTGAAAAAAAGCAACGTATTGACCTCAGCTAGCCGATAGGAAAAGCGACAGGGCATCATAACACATATATGAATAAATGGAACATATGTGGATGAAGCGGGCCACCCATCAGTGAGACGTCGCACCTATGTCCCATCTCTCCCCAAGGGTATAATTTGAAAACACGGCCCTATATTTTCCAAGGCCCTGGATACTGCCTTATATTAACGATCGGTTTTCATTACTGACATTTCACGGCACGTGTTGCTGCTTAACCGGTATTCGAACGCTTGATATTACTACTCATGAACACAAATGCAAAATCACTTTTAGCTGGTCTAAAACGTTTAGCTGGTCTAAGCACCTGAAGTTCCACAATATTGACAGTGGAAGAGTTGGCAACACGTTCCTGATTGATAGATATATGATGGACATAATAAAATTGTCCCACTTCAACCAAATCCCAAGTCTCCACACTCTCCCTCAACTCGCCTCAGCGCTTCAAAACGAGAACCTGCACCGCCCATTGAGACCACGAATGGCACCTAAATCGCCAAAACACACCCTGCGAACCCCTAAATTGCCCTCTTTTGCTACTACTCTTCGGCCGCGTATGCACACCATGACGTCGATCCAGACCACCCAAGTTCCGAGCGTTTGACGATAAGACCCTGCACCACCCCTTGGGAACACGATAGGCCCTTAAATCGATCAAACGCAGCGCTGTATACCCCTAAACTTATCACTACTAATCTTCGTAGTCTACTTGCGGAGAGCTTCAAGACGACACCATGCACGGCCCGTTTGAAGCAATGTTGGCCCCCGAGTCGCCCAAACACACCCCTGCGCACCACCAAATTCACGCTTTCACCTTTACTCCTCGACGGCGCATGCCCACCATGACGTCACTTCCAGTCCAAACCACCACAGTCTAAGTCTATTCCACAAGCCCTTTACGATGAGACGCTCCACGGCCGCCTTGTGCAACGTAGTGTCGATCTAGACCCATTTGTCGTTTTATCGGTTTTTTTTGTACAAAGTCTGTTTTACCCCATTTTCAAGGACATCCACATAGTCACGTGGCCAGTGCAAACCCTCAACTAAAAGTAACCTCGCACCATCCGTGACGTCATCACCGGACGCCACTTAGAAGCCCCATGAATGCCTCACGACCCAACCAGATCGGTCTATTCCTACTACTTGAGTTTTTGGTTGGGTAGGATTTTAACGTCGCTTTCAATAATTTGTAATCATTTGTAACGTTGATCTATCTTCTTCCTGCTGAGCGCCAAGCGAGAAAGATTCAAGTTCCATTCTGCTAACTCGGCCCGGAATCGAACCTCGGACCTGCAGCTTGCGAGACGAGCGGTCTACCACAAGGTCACCATTGTGCGGTCTTGGATGGGATGCTATTCCAGTTTCCCTGACGAGCCTAACACATTCACTGAAATCTTCACAAATTTTCTCACCGAAAGATTGAATATACCCCATGATGTATTCGACTGCATAAAACAAGACGTTATTTAGAGATGATATACAGGAAGATTACTTACCACATAAACCAGCGGAGTAGTTTCATAACTACTTCCATGGCAGACTTGAAGAAGTTGTGAAATGACCGTCCCATTTCTCCCAAGGAGCTCGTAGCCACACCGAGTGCGACAGAACAAAAAATAATTCCTGCGAGTTGAACAGAACAAAATATGTTTCTAATCGTTTCAAACCACAAATTTGACTCGTGCATACTCGCATATCCAATCAGTTCTAACCGTCCAAAACATCAGTTGATTTGTTGTTTTAATCGAGTTGGTCTGTAAGTAATCAAGATACACATGTACAGCATACACATGTACAGCATAATATTTAAGAGATTCGTGTCGCTAGCAGCACATTGTCGCCTATCTAATTTGCATAATAATAAACATGTTTTGTTCTCTATTAATACCTGTGCAACCTGTTCAAAGCTTTGGTTTGGTGCCACCTTCAACCTGCAACCTGTAATCATCTGGTCATCAAGACAGACCCTGGGAGCGTGCATATCCATTTTTAGTCTACTTTCGGCAATTATAACCAGAAATCAACACCACGTGATGTCGTCAGCCCATCAGCTTCAAAATTACAGATCAACAACACCTCTTGGATGATACGGAAATTATTCATATCTGTATCTTTTGTAAGCCCAGACAATATATGTTTCAGAAGTGGTATGAAAAGCTTGTATATTAACAAATTTCTCGAACCTGTTCTCCGCCAGATAAAGACCGAACAGTGTCCGAAAAAGTATCGGATATCGCTCCGCGATAATGAAGACACATGATCCGCAAGTCATCTCATGGGTGGCGAAGTGTATGCAAATGCTTCAACCTGGTTCATTTTAAATCACTGTCAATCAGCAAAATAGGCACTCAAACTGTTTTGATCAATCACATCACTTCTCTCGTGTCACCATGGCAAGCGATGGCATGACAATATGACACCTTCACTTTGATTGGACACCTTGGCCATGTGATAACATTTCTCTTCATGTCATTCCGAATATACGGGGATACCGGAAGTGGGTAGAATGCGGTCTGCTATCTTAAAGGTCAAGGTCTTTAGCTCAAAGGAAAAACCTTGACATTGATGGATACGAGGGTATACCTATCTATGATAAGCCCGTGACGGAAAGTGTATATTGTCTAGTTTTAAGCCAACATAACTGTACAAATCTTTATAGAAACTCGCCAAATAGTGAGTGAGTGACTAAGATTTTAACGTCGCTTTCAACAAATTTTCAGTCAGATCACGACAACCCAGTCTCATTATCCTGAAATCGGGCCAGCCATTTCTTGGTCTATCTTCTGTCTCTGGAGCGCCAAGCGACTCACCAAGGAGGACAAATATTTCATACTATTTAATGCTGATTTTCTGAAACAACAATTTGTTGGCCCTAACATTACCATACCTTGAAATATCACCCTCTCGACTGGCAACCATATAATATCGCTTTAAAATTGCAAGTGTAATAAATCGGCACTATTATATACGAGTAAGTTGGCCTATCCTTGAAATATGAAGAACTCGATTTAATGTGTGCTTCAAGCTGAAACAGACGTACCTAATATATTGGAACCGGACCCAGTCACAAGCTTCCTACTGTATACGGCAGCACTTTCATTCGTAGCGGCTGTTTTTAGGACATAAGACGTCCTCGCCTGGGGTGAGGAGAGTCAATAGGACGATCCCAATATCGAACTCTTCAGCCGCAAAAGGCGCGAAACGACGTCATCGTCAACATGACGTTATGCCGAGGCTAGACAATGAAGTAACATTTTCCCTTTTCCATGCTGTATTATTCTATTCGTGGACTTTTTCAACCGATGTCTTCTGTTTGCAAATGCCTATTTAACTCCGAGATAATACTTTCTTCAAAGTTGTTTGGCTCTTCAGCCACGAAAACACACATTTTCCGATTTTTGCGGCATTGCCAATGCTGAAGCATTGTGAGGGGGCTAACCTTGGCCCGACCCCGGTCACGTGTGCAATGACGTCGTTTCGCGCCTTTCACGACTGGAGAGTTCAATCTCTGGACGTCATGTATCCATCTGGAGCTCCCGATATAGCAAATTCATGCTCACTAGTGATTATACAATATTAACATGACTTATTCTGTATCGTGTTCTTAATGCCATGGATCCAGCATTTACTTGGGACACGTCCCAATTGTTCTCAGCGGCGTTCACTACAACGTTCAGCTCAAACGGACTACACTTCATGCCTATCCGCAGGTATAAAAACCAGAACCAGATGTGAAACCAAACGAGAAATCCATCTTCACATCGTTTGTCTCTTTGGGTTCGGGACTATCAATTAAATTTGTTAAATAGTATAATAGTCATCAAGCAGTGGGTTCACCAGGCGAGAGTAAAACGACAATATTAGTCTATATCGGGGGCTTCAGATGCATAATTTTGCAGTTTTAATATCACTTGACTGAAGCACAGTCAAATCTAAAATGAAGTATACCTTTTAAAATTATACATACTTCATCAGTTATCAGAAAAGAAGCAACAGAACAATACATGGGATATTGTCAAAGAGCTACCGTACTCTACAATAACTTCAAATCACATATTATACTGACTCCCAATATATTCCCTGTGAGATACTTCTTTTTGCATTCATAATTCGTGCGTGTTAGTTAGACTTGGATGGTTGATTTTTAACAAGCGGACTAAAACTCCCAATGGGCTATCTTTCCTTTTACATCGCGCCGTGTAGAAGGGTCGGATTACAAATCTATCATGTTTGGATTAACACATTTTCTTACCATTTGAAAACATGCTGCAACGACATTATCTGGAAAGATGTTCCTGGAAATACACAATAGAATACAAATGTGTAAGGATATATTATCCCGGTCTCTGTTCAGTTGTAACGCCCTGGGTCTAAACTTATTGTTGTCCCCAGACATTCATACTCACGCTTACATTAGGCGTACCCTCACATTCATATTCACGCCCATTCTCACTTTCATACTCACGCTTACATTAGGCTTACCCTCACATTCATATTCACATCCATTCTCACTTTCATACTCACGCTTACATTAGGTTTACCCTCACATTCATATTCACGCCCATTCTCACTTTCATACTCACGCTTACATTAGGCTTACCCTCATATTCATATTCACGCCCATTCTTATTTTCATACTCACGCTTACATTAGGCTTGCCCTCACATTCATATTCACGCCCATTCTCACTTTCCTACTCACGCTTACATTAGGTTTACCCTCACATTCATATTCACGCCCATTCTCACTTTCATACTCACGCTTACATTAGGCTTACCCTCATATTCATATTCACGCCCATTCTTATTTTCATACTCACGCTTACATTAGGCTTGCCCTCACATTCATATTCACGCCCATTCTCACTTTCCTACTCACGCTTACATTAGGTTTACCCTCACATTCATATTCACGCCCATTCTCACTTTCATACTCACGCTTACATTAGGCTTACCCTCATATTCATATTCACGCCCATTCTTATTTTCATACTCACGCTTACATTAGGCTTGCCCTCACATTCATATTCACGCCCATTCTCACTTTCCTACTCACGCTTACATTAGGTTTACCCTCACATTCATATTCACGCCCATTCTCACTTTCATACTCACGCTTACATTAGGCTTACCCTCATATTCATATTCACGCCCATTCTTATTTTCATACTCACGCTTACATTAGGCTTGCCCTCACATTCATATTCACGCCCATTCTCACTTTCCTACTCACGCTTACATTAGGTTTACCCTCACATTCATATTCACGCCCATTCTCACTTTCATACTCACGCTTACATTAGGCTTACCCTCATATTCATATTCACGCCCATTCTTATTTTCATACTCACGCTTACATTAGGCTTACCCTCACATTCATATTCACGCCCATTCTCACTTTCCTACTCACGTTTACATTGGGCTTACCCTCACATTCATATTCACGCTCATTCTCACTTTCATACTCACGCTTAGATTAGGCTTACCCTCACATTCATATTCACTCTCGTTCTCACTTTCATACTCATGCTTACATTAGGCTTACCCTCACATTCATATTCACGCCCATTATCACTTTCATACTCACGTTTACATTAGGCTTACCCTGACATTCATATTCACGCCCATTCTCACTTTCATACTCACGCTTACATTAGGCTTACCCTCACATTCATATTCACGCCCATTCTCACTTTCATACTCACGTTTACATTAGGCTTACCCTGACATTCATATTCACGCCCATTCTCACTTTCATACTCACGCTTACATTAGGCTTACCCTCACATTCATATTCAAGCCCATTCTCACTTTCATACTCACGCTTACATTCAGGCTTACCCTCACATTCATATTCACGCCCATTCTCACTTTCATACTCACGCTTACATTCATGCTCACTCTCAAATTCGCACTCATTCTCATATTTACGCTCACTCTCACGTTCACACTAACTCTCACATAAATTTATGCTCACATTGACAGTCACTCTCACAACGATGGCCACTCTCTCATTCATGAACAATATCTCACATATGCTCAGTCTGTTAAAATCTCACCGTTCATGAGTCTCACCTGATAAGATCAGCGAATATGTCCTGTGTTTTAAGTTGCTGCGTATTGGGTATTACGCGTGTCGTATTACTGCTGGCATATTCACCTGAAATTAACAAAAAACAAAATTCTTCGCCAAAAAATCAGCAGAATTATTGGTATTGAGTACAAATCTACAATAATTTCGAGAGAGACACCATGTCTTCAAGATACGGCGCAAATCTTCTGACATACACACGGAAATCCTCCTTTCCCCTTTTTCTAATGACGTCATTTTCAAAAAAAGTCATCTTTGGTAGATTTTTAGGTCAAATTATTCGAAATTGTCATTTATTTGTGATTTCTTCACAGAAAAATAACTTTGAACACGACGGAAAAATGACTTTCTTGGTATCCCATGGCCGCCTTCTTAATCTAACCATGATCCGGTCCTTGCTATGCTCTGGGGTTATGCAAATAGTCTCAAACTGACCCCAGTGTGACTGGATTGTCAGTTGTGAATGTTTTGTCAACCCGCCCCCGCTTCCAGGTCGGGCAGGATTAAGGAATGCAGTTTTCGGCGTACATTGGTATACATGCTTTATTGTTCAAACACTTTATCCACCTTCACGCACGAGAGGCTAACAATTTGAACAAGAAACGTCGAAAAAGTCAAAAATCAAAATGAGATTTAAATGTTTAAATTGCTATACATATGTTTTCAGTCGGAAGACAATTTACACAATCGACACATCTGAGTCTAAAACAAGAGCCGAATTACCACTATGGACAACGTCATCAAAGGGAAATCTCATATGAGAATTACACCGGAGGGAGGGATAATTTGTTGCTATTTTTTTTTTTTTTTTAAGTTAAAATTTGTTTCATTTAAAGATTCCTACCAGTTGCTGAAACATTGAGCTTTAACATTTTTTGGGTCTGGTACAAATTTGGTATGCAAATGAGCTTTGATGATGTCACACTATGAACCAGAAATATGACTTTCGCAATACAGTATCATTGTGTTGACAGGTTAATGGATATCAACTAGTATGAAAGGAACTCCGAAAAGTGAAGTCATTGTGATATATTATATATCGATACATGTTATACCATCGTCAGGAATATACAGGTAGCAGACAGACAGAATTTAGGGTATTGGCGCCATATACAGGTAGCAGTTGTTCAAGAGTATATATACAGGATGAAACAGTTAACCTTCCAAGCTGAACGTTCTAGTTACAATGGATAGTGAACAGTTTTACAAAACAATTAACCTCAACACAATTCTTTACATGATATTGAGCTATGGTTGAGACAAGGATTCTACAAACAGTGACTTGAACTCATTGAACACAATTAATTCTTTAGATGCCTTCAAACCATGATTGAGGTCAGGACTTTTTGCCTTTATGGCAATAGCTTCCTTGAATAACAACTCACTCCAGTGCCTAGCATAGTAAGTTATTCTAGTGCAAGGTAGTAGCTTATGTGCAGTTGGTTTAAATTCCTTTACCGACATGGCATTACGGTCTGGTAATAAACTTAAGTCATAAATGTGCTGGAAAGCATCACATTTCAGAACATGGGAGTGAATTTCACTATTAGGATTAGAATGTTCATTTAATCTGGTCATTAAACATCATTCTGTTTGTCCAATATAATTTTTACCACACCCGGGACAGAACAGTTCATATCAGAAATATACACTACACGAAAATCTTGATTTCAAATTATTTAACATAATCATAGAATGAATATAACTGCTATATTTGCAAAAGTTTAAACGGACCTGTAAATATTAACATATGGATATAATTTGCATGCTTTTAACATACACATCGGGACCCTAGTGTACGTATGGTGATTCAATGGAAAGACCAATATAGACACACGTATTTAAATAACACGTCAACACAGTAGATAAATATCGTTGCCTGATCATTCGCCAGCGTTTGTAAATGTGCATCGTTTGCCATATATTTCAATTATATGCGCCATACATTTGCTATTATATTAACTATATGTGGACATAATATATTGCAGCTTGGACAGACCCTTATAACACAGCATGACGTACACAGTACACTTTAAAATACGGCACGTGAGTTGATAAACATTTCGGTTATATTTCACACTGTAAGATATATAATTCACAGGAAATTAAATGTAACAGTAGTATTCACCATATATTCCCTACTCTATGGAACGGTGGCTTATATAATTAATATATGAGAAAATTTATACTACATAGACAAATTTAATCAAACAAATGAATTTTATTAACTAAACATTCACCAAATAGCAAATATAATATCACGGCTGAATAACATTTGATAGCGTGATACAGACAACCGAAGGTTATGGAAATGTAATCGTTTTATTCACAACGTTGGGACACCCATGTGAATTATTATTGCATGCTTCGGTAAAATCAAAAGATATTCGCTAGTATAGTTATAATTTCAACGCATCAGTTGCCTCACATAGCCGGAAGCAGATTTCGAAAGCTTTTGATGGCACCGAGATTGGGTACCTATGGTGAACGGTACCAAGATGGGCATGTCGATGCTAGAAGTTAAAATATAACGCTTTTGTCGAATTGCTGATAAATGCTTATAGTTAACCAGTCATGGTCCTGTTATAAATAGTTTACGTAGCACTTCCCCTATCGAAACGGAATATAAAATTTGGAATAATTCAACATAAACAATTATCATGATATAAAGACAGTATGTATTCCATATACATTGTTAATAAGAGTGCTTCACTATTTACAAGTCTGAGGTGTTTGACATTTATGTATGCCTAATACAAGTACATTTATTCCTTTCTGAAAAACGAAAATCTTCCATATATCATTCCCGGAAATTATATCTGGAAAACATGATTTCGGGGAAACAATGAGCCGGAATAGAAGGCAGCGTTTGTAGAGTTTAATTCAATTTGATCTGTCAGAAAGTTTATATCTGACACAGTTTGTTATTTATTTAGCTTGCTGGATTCAAAGATCATTCGTGATTATTTAATGATTGGTGTCTAATCGTTTTGTCACACTGGCATATTGTTAGCCTGTCTGAAGGCTAGACTTGAGCAAACATATGTAGGAGGCTTAATATATTATACAACTTCTTATCTGATGCCTTCTGTTCTCAAGATACAATTGTGGCTGATGAATCCCGACTGTATTTCGTCACTGAACTTGTAGTGATTAGTGGTGAAATGACTGGTCTGGAATAGGTAATGGTTCTGTTTCCGTCAACTTTTTATAACATTTGAATAAAGCCCACCTATTTGCCATCAGTTTAACGTTTCCATCAGTTACACAACAGAATTGGAACTGCGAGCAGTTGCTAACGGGGACCAGGTCTACACAGGGCCTAATGTCCAGGCCTATGCCGGAAAGTGGCCGCCAAATCGTTCAGCTAATCGACATTATTTTGCATTCATTGCAACAGACCATAGCCTTTACAATATATCTCAGCAGCCTACTAATCTGTATCTATCAAGGTTCAAGGGAGTAAACGCTTGCAATATAGATAAGGTTTCTCACAAAATCCGTATCTTCCGACAATTTTAATTGGTCAAAGGCAGCCATCTTGTTCAATACAGAAGGTTTCTAAATAGAATTTGAGAGACCTCGACTCATTGGTTCTCTGTACCAAGTTTCGCATCATTCGGTTTAGCGGTTTCAGAGGAGACGATCTTAGAAGGTGAGAGGTTAAATCCAATATTGTCGCCAAACATTTCAACCAATCAACAGTATTTACTTTCACTACAACAGACCATGGCCTTTCCGATATATAACAGTAACCTAGAGATCTGTATCCATCAGGGTTCAAGAGAATAAGCCCTTACAAAATTCGTAATGTTTTTCACAAAATTCAAGATGGTGGCCAAACCATGTGACCCAGGAGCAAAATCTTTGCATATTCATGATCACCATATCATACAGTATATATTTCATAACTTTTTCCGTCAAAACCCGTTACTTGAAAATCCGACCATTTTGCTTGGTCGATGGCGGCCATCTTTTTTAACGGATGAACATTTTAAATCTAAGAATGAGAGACCTCAATCCATTGATCATGTGTACCAAGTTTCACAGTGATCGGTGCAGCGGTTTCAGAGGAGAACATCGTTGACGGTTTTGAGCCAAATCCAAGATGGCCGCCAATCAAAAATGTTTGCTTTCAGTGCAACAGTCTGTAGCCTTCCCGATACATCACAGTAAACTAAAAATATGTATCTATCAGGATTCAAGAGAATGAACCCTTACAAAATTGGTAAAGTTTTTCTAAAAAAATCAAGATGGCGGCCAAACCAAGGGACCTAGGAGCAGAATTTCTGCATAATCTTGATCTCCATATCATATAACATATATTTCATAACTTTTCCCGTCAAAATACGTTACATGAAAATCCGACCAATTTGATTGGTCGATGGCGGCCATCTTTTTAACGGATGAAATTTTCAAATCTAAGAATGAGAGCACTCGATCCATTGATCATGTGTACCAAGTTTCACAACGATTTACACAGCGGTTTCAGAGGAGATGATCTTAGAAGGTTTGACGTTAAATCCAATATGGCCGCCAAACCGTTCAATCAATCAAAAACATTTACATTCAGTGCAACCTACCAGGAGCTTCCCGATATACTCCAGTAACCTGGAAATCTGTATCTATCAGAGTTTAAGAGAATAAGCCATTGCAAAATTGGTAAAGTTTTTCACAAAATTCAAGATGGCGGCCAAACCACGTGACCTAGGAGCAAAAAATTTGCATATTCGTGAGCGCCATCTCATATAACATATATTTCATAATTTCTTCCGTCAAAATCCGTTAAATAAAAATCTGACCATTTTGATTGGTCGATGGCGGCCATCTTTTTTAACGGATGAACTTTTTAAATAATAGAATGAGAGAACTCACTCCATTGATCATGTGTACCAAGTTTCATAACGAACTGTGGAGCGGTTTCAGAGGAGAAGATCGATGAAGGTTTTAAGCTTAATCCAAGATTGCCGCCAAAGCATTTGACCAATCAGAATCAACTTGGTATATGCATTAGATCTTGTCCACCAGAACATATTCTGACAGTTTGGACTTAATCCACCTGATCGTTCTTGAGATATCTGTGACACAAAATCATGTGGAATAATAAGTAATAATCCGAACGATTTCAATAGGGGACCTAGGTCCTCCGGACCTGGTCCCCTAAAAATAGCATTCTGACTAGGACTCTCACTGATTGGTTGGTTGTTTGAAGTTTAACGTCGCACCTAACCTTATTGGTCACACGGCGACGATGACCCAAACAAACTTACCCTAGCAAAACCCTAACCCTAACAAAAACCTAACCAAAAAAAAAAAAAAAAATTGAATTTCGAATTTTGAAAATTAGGCTCTACAGACACTGGTGATCAAAATGGATCGTCAGAATGCCTAATTTGTTTGGCAAATCTACCTCCTTTGCCAGACAAACATGGTATGGTAAACCATGCTGCCCTAAGCTGGAGTACGACTCTCACTGATATTATTGTATTGCTTATATATTAAACTGATGTCAGGCAAGAATACCAACTAATACTATCATATTATACCGGTTATGGCAGTTATTCAGTTGATAAATCGCATATATATGTTCATTCATGCTCATTGCTGTATACATAATGTAGTCTCATGACACGTACACGCGATAGGTCACGGTCACGGTATGTCACTTCGAAATGATAATTCGACCTAAAGCGAGACCAGAGAAACAGCGAGAAACAGCTTCAGTGAACACTATCAGAAGAGAAATCAAAGTACTTAAAGTACTGATGTCAGATTTACTTGCATCAGAGGAGTTTATTAGTCCCATATTTGGGAAGAATGGTGGTGTTCGCTTGACATAGGGAATCGTCCTCAAGCTGTTCGGTTTGAAGGGCCAAACTTTCACTTTTATCAACGGGATATGAAATGGACCATTTTGTACAGCCTTCATGCTGAATTATAAGACCCGAAATAATGAAGGACTGCAGATGCACGAACACGGATTTATGGCTCACTAAAGTTGGTAAGTTGTCTTGTTTTCGTATTTTTAGGCACTTTTCGGTGCGGATTTTCTCTTGTTACAAAAATAGGACACCTTTAACCAAAACCAATTTTAGCTATTTTGACCAACAATTCCAAACCAACGAACAATGGCGACTGCAATTTGACCAGTTCAAATGGCGACTGTTCTGATACGTAAATTAGTACAGATGTCAAGAGCGTGAGCCAATCAGCTGTCGACATTATGACCTCGACCAATACACGTCACAGAATATGAATATTAATTCAGCGGGAAACAGTCACGAGTTTAGTTCAACCAATGGACTACACAAAATATGTAAATGAGCTGTCTGACCTCGTTCCAATCTGGCGAAGGGTCACCAGCAAACACGTTTCACGGCTGTTTGGATTTTTATTCCGCAATAAATTTCGCTGAACTTCAGAGAATAACTGAGCTTTTTCCACTCATTTTCCCGGACTCTGTACATATATTTCCTCTGACTTTCCATGTCCTTTCAACGAAATTCCATTACTCTTAGCGCCTGGAATTGCATGGCTTGTGTGAGGCCTGTTGTGAATGCTGTAAGGGGCATCAAATGAGAACAGTCTCCGGGCAGGAGATCAAAACTACACATGTGCAGAAGAAAAAAGAAAAACTGAAAAGTGATACTAATGTAGGGTTTACCCTTGGTAAACCCGACAAAAATGACAAATTCATTGTATATGCAGACTTCGAATTTTTCCACTTAATAATTTTGTTTTCTCTCAGTCATTTTAATGTCACCATTTCAGATAATTGTGAAACCTCAGCAACCCTGCATACCAGCAAAAAGTGACTTCACTTAAATAAAACAACATTGAATGTTTGTTACTTCCATTCCATATACCTGTATGACATGGTTCGTCTGACAAAGCCGAACCATGAGAGAAGACGAATTCACCAAGACGAAGCACAGGAGCTTGGCTATGAATGTTTGAACTGATGAAAATAGAGAACTGATGATGACTAATATGAGAATATTGAAGGCAAATGGGAGAATTACTTGCCTTTATAATATTCCAGAAATAATTACGTCCCCTGTGGTTACGTCCACTATCTGTTTTCACGTCACGAAAAGGGGACGTAACTCTTTGTGGAATATTATAAAAGGAAAAAGGGAAGCATCCCTTCCTCTTTTATTCATGTATTATAATATTAATCATCATCAATTGTCTATTTCCATCCTGAAACGACGAAGTGGAAATCGCCAAAAAGTGGAGCTTTCTAACCAATCAATTGTAGTTGGTATTGTATGAAATACGCAAAGAAACTCCACAGTTCCCCTTGCACTTGTCGTGTTATGCCGCGTACACAGGCCCGCAAAACAAGAGTTTTGGGGGGTGTGGGCGGTGGTAATAGAGTGAAGTGTCGAAATATGGGGTCTCTATATATAACCCAATGCTTTATATAAATCCACAACAAGGTGTGAAACGCACTTTGGGTGAATCGAGAAATAAACTGTTTACCGCCAAACAAAATACATCAGCATATTCTACAAGTATCATTTTATATATTCCCGTCGTCAAATTTGTAAATTTGTGCAATTTTTACCTTTGCCGGGCGATTCAAAATCCAACGTAACTGTCCATCCATCTAGGAACAGTGAGATTATGGCGGGCTTCGCTCTCAATTCCGATTGGTCAGTCGCGACAGCCGATCAGTGCGTGACCTCTCTTACATACTCACACTATCCACGAGAGCGTGTTGTTTGATCAAAATTAGAAGTATGTATCCTACAACCCGCACACAGCAAATACAAAGCACGTTTCCAAATTTGCATTATTTTGCAAAATGAAATATTACTAATGACAACATTCAAAGGAGTTTAAAAAGTCGGTAAATGAAAATATTTCCAATATATTTGGAGCACAGTCATTCCTTAACATTTGCATAAATTTGCAATATATACCGAACTGGTTGCAACAGTTTAGTTCTGCCATATATTTGCTGATCATATAACACGGAATGGCTGCGAAACCTTGTGACGTTTTAGCCTTCTTTCTGTCCCATGATGCATTGCGCATCCATACCAGCTGAATGTCAGTTTCCACCAAAGATGGCGGATTTATACTTCACTTATTCCCACAATGCAGCGCGGTTATCTGATCAAGTTCAAGGTCTATAGCATACCCGTATAACCGTTAGTGAAACGGTCAGACAGAATAATAGCTTTCGGCGAAATATGCATACCGGTATATTTACCAGGCTGTGAAATAACTTAGAATGCTTCATTTGGTTTTCTTCACATTCTGGATGAATTATATAAAATCTTAATATTTGCCGTGTATCATTTCATGATGTCAAATCTTAATATTTGCCATATAAAAGAATCACCTTCTTGTGACGTTTGAAATCATAATGAGCAAGTATGAGACATACCTCTTGGAGGAAGCCGATTGATGGAACTTCGACATTGCATTTCAGTGATAGGTTAAATTTAAATAAATATTCGTATATACAAATGCTTTGTCATACCTCTTGAATATAGTCAAATAATATTATTTGATTAAGATTTAAGGCAGTCTTGCCATGAATGGTTATTTTGCATTTCATGCTGTATGGAATAAAAGTTGATACTAAAATATTCTGCGCTGTGACCATGCTATTTTGGATATGTGAAAATATATAAAAGGATGGCACATATATAATAGATATCCCGTAAATGTATTTGTCATCTTGGCCTCTCCAAGCTACGCTGTACGGGTCATACGCTATGAAATACAAACAGCCACACTATAGAAGGCACCTATGGTAAAGAAGTGCAAATAGTGGCCTCTCCCATTGATAAGCGATATATTTCTCCAGTACGTGCAATTCGCCTTTAATCTTTGTAGGACACAAATCCGTGGGACATCCGCATAGTGGATATCACTGTTGTCACCTAATTCCGAACAGTTCAGAAATATGGTTACCTTAGCAACCTATAACCAAGCGCTTTATTTCAGGAACTTACGGAATTAAAGTGATTTCTTTTATGAATACGAATCACAGACCTTTGTTACTGCCTATTCAATAATTAAGATTTCAAAACCTGATTATTTTTTTCGAAATAAAGCCCTTAGTAACTACTTGCTATAGTAACCGTGTTTAAAACAGTATTTGTTTTTCATAAAAACAAAGTAATACAGTCTGTATCTAGATCTTTGAATATACTAGCAAAATTTTGGCTCATTATCACGAGTTTAACTGGTGACATCACAAAATCTCATTTGCATAAATTCCCTGAATACCAGAGCTATAATTCAAACTCCAAAATTCTGGCAACCGTTTATATTATTGGCATGTGGTAAATGGCATCGTACGCAGAATTGTGAGTACATCGTACTCAAAATTGTGAGTACCTTATTCTCCTAAAATTCACGGGGTCTAAGGATCTATCAAGTTTGAGAGAGTTGCTGGTTGTCGGTGACCTTGACTGCTGACATTTTGTTCTCACTCTTGATACCGGGCACAAAGATTGGCACTAACGCATCCACTCTCAAAATGCGGCTTTCTATGGTTGCCTGATGATTATCCCCATTGGCCTTGACCTTTGAACTTTCGACCCCGATAGATTTCATGTTTGCGATAAGGGTGAAGTATTCCGGAAGCTTGATTGTAATCCAGATGGTTACACTGACAATTTCTTTAACAATTTTTGGGATGTGACATGGGCAATGTAACGTTAACCGTTGACCTATTTGACCTTGTCCGATTTAATACTGGGCAGATCTTCTTGGTGTATCCACTTTAAAGATAATGTGAATTTGGATGATTTTCTAATTTTTGGCCAAATTTGTGATATTGACCTTTGACCTCAATTTTGTTTTTGGATACTTCGTCCTCCGCTCAAAATAGCAATTTTCAATAATTTCTGATAAATTGGCCGCCACTGTGACCTTGGCCTTTGACCTTATGATATCAGTTTTGGCACGCGACATATGCGTGACCCCATAGAAATCCTTCTGAAATTTGAGAGGAATCGATGAATTTGTTGAAAACAAGGAACTAAGGAAAGTCGAGTGGAGAAAGAAGAGAAACAGAACTTGAAGGAGATTGTACACACAACAGGACGTAGTCCCGAATGGCTTCTAAGTACTAGGTCACGTGGCTTACCTGGTTTTATGGTAACCGTAAGGATAATGCCGAATATACAGCCCAGTAAGTTTGTAGTAACGATAAATCCCAGGGCTATCAGACTAATTTTACCGTTTGACCGCGAATCCAATGAAGCAGTCCCTGGAGTAAAGATAAGAAAAATTACTGAATATTATGTTACATATACGTTTTGCTCGAAAATATCTCCCAAGTTTTCGGACGTTTTTGGTATCAACGATGGTTGACGTGTGAGAAGGTCGGTCAGGAGGAGATACATGTAACTGTGTATGGATAATTGCCAATACTGCCACCGTGGATCACATGAAAGCATATTATTTTTATCGTTTGTATTTTGCATGCATTACATTTTCGGGAGTGAGAAAATGCGCGAAAGTTCAATTGGCGCAAAAACCAAATAAGGCCAATGGTTGGTATTTAAGTGGCGCAGAATCTTCAAAAGAGTGAAATCCGCGAAAATAACTTGGCACAGAATCTTTAAAACCGCTTTAATCATCGAAAATAATATAGCACAGAATCTTTAAAACCGTAAAATCCGCGAAAATAACATGGCACAGAATCTTTAAAATCATAAAATCCGCGAAAATAAAATGGCACAGAATATTCACAACCGTAAAAACCGCTCTAATCTGTGACAATAATATGGCATAGGATATTTGAATGCACGAAAACCGTGAAAATAATATGACACAGCGTCTTCAAAATCGTGAAACCCGCGAAAATCAGATGCCGAGACAATAACATGTTTGACAGTCACTGTTTCGCATAAGAAGCCGCCAACGTTTATAAAATCTATAATAAACAGGTTACGTCCACTCAGGGAAAAAAAGATTTCGTAGGATTTCTTGTTTAAAGAAAAGCCTTCAAGATTTGATATTTCTGAAGAGCAGTTCCATACTTTCAACAAATCAACAGAACGATTGCATACCAATTGGTTTAGGGTTGACCCTAAACTTTTCTATCGTAACCTAGAATTTTCTATCGTAACACAAACAGGACGCCTCAGTTGTGGTTGGGTATCTCAAAACCGACAACAGACAGCGATTGAAAATTTGAATGCCCTCTCGCGGCCTATCCGCTTTTAGCCCGGTCGCTGGAATGTATCTCGTGAACGCTCACGGTGGTAAAACTTTAAATAAACCCACGGACTCCTTGTCCAGAGAATATTTTGTTTGAATCGTTCTTCAAACGTCGGTACACCGTGTCGGCTAAAAATAAACTAGGTCAAGGCCGCTCATCTGGGGGATCCGACACCTGATATATATACGTATGTATGCATGTGTGTAGGCCTACATTTGGAATGGTGATTTATAGTCATTAATGGAGTTTCACAGAAAGTATGCAATTGGCTCTTCTTCAGGCTTTTTTCACAAGTTAATTAAAATACTGTATTTCTTATGGACAATTTGAATTTACCAGTCAAGTGCTTCAAAACCGAGAAATTTATCTCGGTACACTGTGGTAACTATAGGAATCCAAACTACGGGGATATAAACTGAACATTGTTCATCTAACGTTTTAGCAAATGTAGGACAATGTAACTTAACTGTTATGGGGCTCTTATAAATAAATAAAAATATACCAGATGCGTATACGGCATGAGGTTCAAATTTGTAAATTGTTCAAATAAGATAAATAAATGTCGTTTAATTAATATGTATAATAATAGAAGAATTGGTTTTGTTCTCTATTAAAAATTAGTCTATGTCCACTTTCATTGGAAAATCACGGTTACGACATGTAACAACGTATATCCTAAGTCGCCAGATTTATAAATGAAAAGGTATTAAACAACGAGAGATCCTGAAGGATCTTGGCGCCCACCATTGTCCGATAATTGTACAGGATCTTTTTGTCCATTGTTACTAAGAACAAAGGATTGATTTGTAATTTTGTTTGCAGAATTTCGAATTTGAGCGAAAAAGATAAAAAAAAAAAGACACTGGAAAACACGAAGATATTATCTTTCTAAGTTTCAGGAGTTTCAAGATTTCTAGAAACTGTACTTGATGTCGGTTGTTATAGTACAGTGAAATGAGCAAAGTTAGTCTGAAAGTGAATGTCCGGAGGATCCTTCATCTTCGTTTTGTAGTATTTTTTTTTCACGTGTCATCATTGGGTACTGGAAGCGAAGACAAATCTCTTTGACACTTTGGCATGAGCTATGAAACATATTTAAGATTTTATAATTATGAATGGATGCTAATTCTGTTCTGTTTATTGGGCTAGTTTGAGATATCTCTTTCAAGATACCATGCTCGAAAATAGTAAGATGGTACAAAACTTAATACTGAAGAGATCCGGTCCGGGTAGTAATGTTGAAACTTTGAAAGTGTCGGAATCCTGATTATCTCCCTTGGATCGAAACACACAGTAGTCTACAGTTGTCGAGTTGTGACGTTGTGTCACAAGAGTGACGTTCCTTCGTGTAGCCGATCCGTCGGCAGACGAAACGGTGGGGCAGTTTACTTGCAACGGCATGGACTAAATTAAACTGATTTAAAATTTGAAGAAATACATTTTAATTCGGAATCATCTGAACTCCTTCATATAGAAGGTGAAGGTATGGAAATTCTCTATAGTCAATATATATGCCCCACCGCTTGATCCGCCAACTCTTGTGATGCAAAGTAACAACTCGGGAATACCGTATTAATTTGGAGAGTAACTTGAATTTTCGAATCGGACCAAAAAAGGTATCTTGCTCAACTAGGCCCCATGTGGAACCTGTGTACCAAATTTCAGAAAGATTCACGATAACATGTTTCAAGGGGAAATTCAAGATGGTCGCCTGGTGACCATATTGGATTTTGGAATCGGACCAGAAAAGGTATCTCGCACAACTAGACCACAAGGGGAACCTGTGTACCAAATTAGACGAAGATCCATGCAGTAGTTCCTGAGAATTCACGATAACAAAATTTCATGGAAAAATTCAAAATGGCCGCCTGGTGACCATATTGGATTTTCGAATCGGACAAAAAAGTTATCTTGCACAACTGGACTACAAGGGGAACCCGTGTTCCAAATTTGAGGAAGATCCAGGCCGTAGTTCCTGAGAAATCGCGATAACAAAGTTTCATGGGGAAATCCAAGATGGCCGCCTTGTGGCCATATTGGATTTTCGAATCGGACCAGAAAAGGTATTTTACACAACTAGACCACAAGGGGAACTTGTGTACCAAATTTGAGAAAGATCCATGCTGTAGTTCCTGGGAAATCACGATAACAAGAATTGTTTACGGACGGACGACGGACGGGTGACGGACGGACGGACGACGGACCACGAACGAAAAACGATTTGAACAGGCCACCATCTGGTGATGGTGGACCAGATTGTGGGCTAAAAACGAACTATTTTAGACCTATTTTAGAGAGGTTATTCTCTCTAACTCGTTAAAAATGAATGCCAATATTCCTCTTGTTTACATATTACTCCCGTTACTATGGAAGGCTATTGTGACCACTCGCGTTCTCAACCTATGAATACAATGAGCTCATGACATGAGAACGCGAGTGGCCGCTCTCGTTTTCCATACGTTACGACTGATTTTCTCACTCACCTGATATTACACTTGAAATGATCAAAGGTAGAATCATCATCTTCACCAAGCGCAGGAATATTTCACCGGGAAGACCTGCAATATTTGAAAGATTTAAACCAGCCAAGTAGTTGACGAATTCGTGTAACGTTACTATATTTGATAACGATCTACCGGATCGATACTATAAACAATAACACCACACCACAAGTTTGAATAATGTGACTGTTTTCAGTAAAAGTCTGCTACTAAAGGCAGTAACAATGGTGTGCAACAGATTTTAGTAGTTACTAAAACAGTAACAGAAATATAGGAGTTCTCTCCCTTAGTCCACATGTCATCCCAAGTCATGGTTCGTCTATCAAATCCGAGCCATGAAGGATAGCTTGTACACCACAACGAATACCACCCACTTCAATCGGATATATTCGTGAACTTTTGACCTCTCCGAACTTGCCCATATTTGAACGAAATAAGCGCCAGGCAATGTGTAGTGTATTTCGTCTCCTTCTTGTTGCTTTGAAGTCACATGACATGTTCATAGCCGTGGAATAAGGGATGTTTGACTTTCCCATTCCCCAGAAACGCCCCCATGTGTTTCCTGTGTGACTTCAAAAGAGTTTGTCCTCCAGCTTTTTCTCCACATAACCTGGACCTTCATTTAAATATACCGAGATCGCACGATGGTGGCGTATTGCCCCAACAAACGCCATATTTGGACCGCGAATACCCTCATATTGCCGACTGTGCATCTGGAAATGCGCTTTCTCTGCACTTACTTTATTGCTAATGACGTCACTTCAGGTCCATGAAAGGTTCAATATGATACCCTCACACGCTCCATTTGGACCAAGGATGGTCCCTTGATTGCCCAAACACGTCAATGGTCACGTTCAAATGCCCTCTTTCGTTACTACTGCCCAATCGCGCATGCATAATACCCTAACCAGTGGTACTCTTCATGCCGAAAGCTACAAGATGATACAATTGGACCACAAATGGTCCCTTGATTCCTCAAACTCCCATCTCAAATGCTCTCTTTTCATATTACTGCAAGTCGGCCAATATCATCAATTTCCATCAGATGTGTTGACATAGCTATTTGCTCTTCGATATCTGTACCAAATTCAGCTTAACCCTATCTGGCCTGGGCTTTTTGGGACCTGCCAATTTCTCCGCAAAATTTACATGCAGAATTAGTAATTATTAATGTGATGTGATATAAAATAGATTTTGCCCACTTTTCATCGCGGAAAAGCAGAAATTCCGAAGAAAACTGACGAAGGCAAATTCTCTGGTACCCCACGTGGCCGTCATCTTGAATTACTCCTGCATGATTCTCTGCTCGGAGGGTTATGCAAATAGGCTCAAAATGACCCCAATATGATAAACTATAAAGTCACGGAGTTGTTGGGGTTGTGGACGGTGATATTACGGTGAAGTGTCTAAATATGGGGTCTCTATATATAACCCCATGCTTTATATAAAACCACAACAAGGTGGGAAACGCACTTTGGGTGAATCGAGGAATAAACTGGTTGCCGCCAAACAAAATACATCAGTAAATTATCATCTTAGCATTTCACGTTTCACTTATAAACACTACCCTTAGATTCTCGCTGTGATTCGGCATGTATTTCACACAGCGCCATCCATCTAGAGGGAGATAATCCAGTTCGAAAGTTTTTCGCAAAGCATGCGGTCATATGTCGGCCCCATTTAAACGAGCCAATGAAATTATCTGTATTCAAATATTTCTCAGGCATGCAGCCATGTCAGTTTCACGAGGCGCAAGACTGGGGGAGTCTGCGCGAGACCAAAACGAAGCTGTGCGAATTAGCTATTTTATTTCTCACTCTAGTGGAGCATGCTTCTTTGTTTATCTTAAGAAAAATCATATTACAAACGGCCTAACTTACTTGAAACCAAAATAAAATCGGCGGCAGACCACAGAAAAATGATATGCTTTTTATTTTGTGATGGGGGCACTTCGAGGCCCACCATGGGATCATTCAATCGGTCGCTTTCTGGAGATGTGTCTTCGTTGTATGAATGTGATTGCACCGATGTCGGATGTAACGGGACCAGTCGGATGTGACCATTTGGGAAACGCCCTATTACACTCAGATAGCACCCGTTACCGCATGGCTACAAGCAGAAGTTTCTACGTATGATCGTTCCATGCGTTCGGATGGTGGTATATTATACAAGTATCACTTTATATACAGCCTCAGAAATATTCAGGGAATAATCCTGAATAGATCAGGCTGCACATCCACAACTCAATTTCAGGGATTTTACCTGAAATTCAGGGATAATTTCCTGAAATTCAGGTATATCATCCCTGAATTAAAGCTAAATTACCTGAATTTTAGGGGATTTTACGTACCTGAATAGGGTCGGGAACATACTAATCAGGGTGGTAAATTTGCCTGATTTCAGGGAAAATCCTCTCATTCAGGGATCATTTTCCATAAATTCAGGAAATTATCCCTAGATTTCAGGTAAAATCCCTGAAATTGAGTTGTGGATGTACAGCCTGATCTATTCAGGATTATTCCCTGAATATTTCTGAGAGTGTATTTCCGTCGTCAAATTAGTAAATTTGTGCATTTTTTACCTTTGCCGGGTGATTCAAAATCCAACGTAACTGTAGCTCCATCCAGGAGCACCAAGATTATGGCGAGCTTCGTTCTCAATTCTGATTGGTCAGTCGCGACACGCCTCCGGCAGCTGATCAGTGTGTGACCTCTTTGTCGGAGGCGCGTCGCGACTGACCAATCAGAACTGAGAACGAAGCCCGCCATAATCTTGGTGTTCTGGGATGGATGGACAGTTACGTTGGATTTTGAATCGCCCGGCAAAATTAAGAAATTGCACAAAGATTCACCCAAAGTGTGTTTCACACCTTGTTGTGGTTTTATATAAAGCATTGGGTTATATATAGAGACCTCATATTTCGACACTTCACCGTAATACCACCGTCCACACCCCCCAAAACTCTTGTTTTGCAGGCCTGTGGATTCGAGTAACCATTTGGAGTTATAAAATTCCGAAAACAACCATGAGGAAGCTCACACTGACAACTTTTCCCCTAGTTCGGTGTGGTTCTAAATGAAGTACGCGGCATATGAATGAGATAAATGACCGAGAGAAGACTGAAGTCAAACACAATTCACTTCACTTCACAAATGAAAATTACTAATGTCAACGACGTGTTTGGAGTTAAATCTCCAGAGCACAACAGCTAGATCAATCTAGCAACAACAACTGTGTACGAGAGAAGATCCAGCTCGTAATGCGTAGTCGTTATTGTAGGACTGATTTTGAACTGCCGGGAAAAAAATAATTTTAGTGCGGGCATGCATCTGGATTGTTTTTGTCAGAACATACATTCGATCAGCTATTCTCAAATGTGAGTCGGCCGATAGCGGCAGACGATTGAACCGTAGTAATAAGTCAACCTCCCCACAGCGCATGCTCCGTTTCACAGTCTCAATCCACTTTACCCCTTCCCCCAATAGCGGAAGATGACATGTACGACGTGGCTATGACGTATAGGGGAAAACCCCCGAACTCACGGTTCAGTTTGAATTTGACCGAACAACTTCAGTTTTGCTTCTGAGAGAACTACTTTTCATACACAGAAAAAAAATTCCCTAAAAATTTAAGGAATATTTCCCGACTTTTACACAAGCGGAATATTCCTTAACGTAATTAAGGAATTCTATAACATGCTACGGAATATTCCTTGCTGAGTTTTTAGGAATATGCCGCTGGTGTAATAGTCTAGGAATATTCCTTAAATTTTAAGCATTTTTTTTTTCGGTGTATGCTCTGCCTACATAAACGGAGAAAATTATCTCTAGATCATTCTGTTTAACGCTATATCTCAAAAGACGAATTTGCAGAATTGGAAAGTAATCGGAATTTTCGACAAACATCGCTGTTACTATATGACGTCACTTCCGGCGGTGTTCTGCTCGAGCGTGAATCCTGTCCGAAAATCGGACTGGTGGCTGGGGTATCATTATGCCCCAGTGTGGTGCTTGAGAAAAAGTAGCACCTATCAGTTATAGCTCAAATCCACAAATGAACGGAAACACTGACCAATCATGTTGCCATAAACTGGACCAATCACATTGCCATTCACCGACTAATCATATTGCCATACATTGACCAATCATATTGCCGGTACGATTATTACATGTGGGGGGATTCGATTTATATTACATGGATTTGTGACCTGGAATTTTAGTGATTTATGGGATAAATGTAATCTTGATTACTTACCTATCCACATCCGGGCATCATCGCTGGGATCTGCCTCTCGAATCGCGAATCCAGCTCCAATTCCGACAGCTACTCCCAGTAAAGTCAATAATAATAGCGCATTTGAGCGCAGGACCTTTTTGCATTTAAGACTTGTTGCCATTTTTAAATGTTCACCCTATAGTGAAAATTAATATTAAATTAAAATAAAAATTTCAATAATTGTATGTTGTTCGACTGCATGAAGCTTAATTAGATGATCCGCGATATCTCTTACTCGAGTCTGGAGTAAACCTAGAGAAACGTTCAACTCAAATGTGATGATGCCCCAGCATAACCTAGTGTTTAGGCCTCTAGCATACATGTGATATATGTCGAAGTTTCACGTGGGTGACCAAGCCATAAGTCTCAAACATTTAATAATCCGATAGCGCGTGAACATTTAAATATGTCACATTTGTTCGTCAGACACTGAACGTGTCAGACAATCCATGGCTTGGGTGCTTAATGTAATTTCGCTACCGGCTTACTTATGATGGCCCAGAAGTGCCATCGCCTCTTCCATATAATTTGCCTCAACCTGTAACGTGAAGATGCGGTAAGGCGTAGACGCAAAGAGAAGGTCCGCAGATGCCATGCGAAGATGCGAAGATTTCAAGCTGTAGCGAATTCGGGACTTGCACAAAGCAGGGTATTGTCGTCTCCCGGTAGGATCGCTTTCTTTCATATTTCCGTTACACCAAGCTTTTGATACCAAGAGACAGTGCTGGCCACGCTGTGAGATTGTTTTCCATTTCAAGATGAAACGTTTCATATTTTGGAAATTTTAACACTTGATTTAATATATCGAAATTCTCTGATTACTTGAAGAAAGTATGAAGATCTCTTTATTTCTTTACAGACGTTTGTCTATCTTTATAAAGCTAAGATTGTAAAACAATAGCCATGCGAACCATTGTCAGTAGTTATGAGTCGCGATCCTGGTAGCAGTGCGACCTCTGTCACTACATAAAAACGTCATTTTAATTATATTTAATATACGGTCAGCATGTAAGGTGAATATAATGGTTTTATTTCCAATTATTTGAACACTAAGTTTTACGCTGGTAATTATAAGTAACATTTGCATTCATTTGACGTATATGTCGATGTGATCGGAGAGGTAGGGCTCATAAAATTGGATTCCCATATTTCATGTTATATTTAAGAATGTTGTTCATGTATTCTGTATGATTGACAGCCCCAAATTCACCACTGTAGTAAATGTTTTTAGAGTTCCATGGTTTCATGGCCTATGTCGAATCTTGGTGTTTCCCATACATTTCACATACATTTACAATACATTTTAGGTTTCCTTTGGATACATTTATTGTGCATGTCGTACCTTGGAGAGTCCCTAATTACTATAGATATACAACGCACGATAATGTTTTGCAAATAAATCTCATTTATTTGAATACATTCGCTATTGTAGTGACCCGAATGCAAATCTATCAGTTATATTTAGCCACTTTCAAACCTGTAATAAATATATGTGAATTGTTGTAGTTATATTGACCATTGCGTGATATATATGGCAAATTAGATGAAACTTAACCGTAAATTTCGAACTATGGCATCTATATCTCAAAACAATGCAAATAAAATGTTTATATTTACAACTATCCTCTAGATGTGTAAATGTTGGTGTATAAATCCATTTTATTTGCTAAGCTGGTAGTTATATATGAAATCATTTAAAAAAGAATACTTATATTTACATTTATCTCACAGATGCGCAAAGGAATGGTGTATATTACAACTTTATTTGCTATAATGGTAGGTGTAGTGATCTGTATATTTGATCTTCGAGAGCCTCCCCTCTATCGCTCTATTCTAATGATGTATATTACGCGTACGCAAAGCCTATGCTAATATTGGAAGTGGCACGGTAGCGCCCGACCACCGAACTGCTACTGTGTTATGTCACTTCGTATTTACATGATTAATTGGTCAACCACGACTCACGTATTTTACCTGTATATAAACTGAGCGATCTCCAATAAAGAGCAGTCCATGTCTAACCGTCTTGTTTGTGTGTGTCTATCTGTGTTTGTCCTCTGTGAAGACTATTTCATTGGCGACGAGAATTTTAACCGGACTCATGTGTTATCCTGGCTTTGCTGATTGTTATTTTGGAGAGGCTGTTTACTACCAGCCAAGAAGAAATTCGTCGAGTGCATAGACGGCCCAACTGCATTCTCTCAGAAGGTTGTACGGTTGTATTTTGTCAAAGAACTTTATTTCGTAACCAAATTTGCCTTTGAGAATATTAGAAAGTTTTCGACAATGGCGGTTCAGGCAGGTCCTATATTTGCACAGATAGCACCATTTGACATTCATGGCGATTCTAGCACTCTAGCGCCACGTTGGAAACGTTGGCTAGCTCGTTTTGAAAATAGCTGTGTCGCATGGAACATTACCGAACCAGATCGAAAACGGGCCATGTTACTTGATCGGGGCGGAGAAGATTTATTCGATATCCACGAAACTCTAATAATGCCTACTGAAGAGGAATTTGATGACGCGTATAAGAAGACCGTCAAGGCATTTGAAGATTACTTTTTCCCCAAAAAGAACACCGAATATGAAATATTCCAATTTCGACGTGCTGTTCAACATGACGACGAGAATATAGATCAGTTCGTCACGCGCCTGCGCAAACTTGTGAATAACTGTGGTATCGAGAGCCAGGACGCGAAAGATGTCGAAATAAAACATCAGATTGTTCAAGGAGGGAGAAATAAAAAAGTACGACGACGCGCGCTTCAGCAAGAGATGTCCCTAGACAATATAATCAAATTGGCCAGGTCATTAGAAATTTCGGAACGCGAGGCATATGGCATTGAAAACGTAACATCGGACTCTGTCAATCGACTCGAACAATATCAATCACGTCAGCAGACACAACTGAACAGAGGTGCAAAACCACGAAACTGTGACCGAAAGTCTGTGAAACGCGCAAGTCGACCTTTCGGCAAACAAATTTCAACACCGCGCACCTGTTTCTATTGTGGTCGTGGACACCCGCATTCCGGACCCTGTCCAGCAAAGGGGAAGGAATGCAACTATTGTCATGAAAAAGGACATTTTGTTTCTTGCTGCCACAAATTACAGAACAAAGAAAAGCAAGGGGAGACGTCTTACACCAAGCCAAAAGCGGCAGACGCAGGAGTAAACGTGGTTCGTGATCAAGATTTGTCGGACAGTAGTGACGATTATTTGTTCAAAACTCAGATTTATGAGAAATACGGAGGAAAACTCCCATTTGCTACTTTGACTATAAATAAACAATCTCTAGATTTGATGCTGGATTCCGGAGCTTCGTGCAATATTTTGAACAAAATTGACTTTGAATCCATAAGTGACACTGTAACTCTCAAACCAACAAACAAAAATGTATTTGCATATGGTAAACAACAAAAGGTGTGTGTATTGGGTACAGTTATGGCCACGGTTGACTTGGGTAGTAGCTCAAAACCTTTAGAGTTTGTCGTTGTTGACACTACTGATTCTTCTGTCTTAGGGTACCCATCGGCAAGTCAACTTGGTTTTATACATATTAGTTCTCCCCCATGTGATAGTGTTTCGGCTCTAGAAAATGATGCGTCACACGATGACCAAGCTTGTACACGAATTTACGATCCACAAGAGATCGTGAAGTCGGTTGGTGGCTTGACGAATGACGTAACATTAATAGACACGAAACTTGTAGATTGCCCGCAGTCTGTTAAAGATATAGTTCGCGAGCATTCACAGGTCTTTGATGGTATGGGAAAGTACAAAGACAAGAAAATGAAGTTACATGTAGACCCGGATGTGAGACCCGTGAGTCAAGGTCACAGACGTGTTCCGTATCATTTGCGTAAAAAAGTTGAGGCCGAATTACAATCTTTGGAAAAAGCGGGTATCTTGGAGAAAGTTGACGGGCCAACACCTTGGGTGAGCCCTATTGTCATTGTCCCGAAACCAGGCACTGACAATATAGAATATGTGGAGATTATCGCGCGGCTAATCAGGCGGTTCGAAGAGAACATCACGTACTCCAACTGTACAGGAGATACGTACGAAACTCAATGGCTCGAAAGTATTTAGCAAATTAGATGCTAACAAGCACTATTTGCAGTTCGAACTCGATGAAGAATCCAGAAATATTACCACGATAAGCACGCATATCGGTTTGCGGCGCTACTCTCGCGTCCCGTTTGGTATTAATTCTGCATCAGAAATATGCCAAAATGAGATGAACTGTCTGTTGCAAGATATACAGGGAGTTGAGAGTATTGCTGATGACATAATTATTCATGGCAAAGACCAACAGTCACATGACCGTGCGCTGCGCGCTTGTTTATCTCGTTTGTCCGATAGTGGACTCGCACTGAGTTTACTTAAATGTCTTTTCTCTGTTCCGGAAATCGTGTTTTTCGGATTTGTATTTGACAAAAATGGCATGCATTGTGACGAAAGTCGAATTAAATCTATTCGTGCATTGGAGCCACCGAAAAACGTTTCCGAAGTAAGGTCATTTTTGGGAATGCTAGGCCTTCCTTCTATTATGGTACCACATTTCAGTACGTTATCTGAACCAATTAGATCTCTGACAAAGAAAATTTCTTCTTTTGTTTGGGGTGAGGCACAAGAGGCTTCATTTAACGCGATAAAAGACGCGATTTGTTCGGACGTCATTTTGAGCTATTTTGATGTCAACAAAGATGTTACTTTGACTGTAGACGCGAGTCCAGTTGGACTTGGCGCGATTCTGAGACAGAATGAAACACTGATTAGTTGTGCCAGTCGTGCGCTATCCGAAACTGAACAGCGCTATAGCCAATTAGAGAGAGAAGCTTTGGCTATTTCGTGGGGTATGGACCACCATCGTTTGTATCTTGATGGTTCTCCGGGGTTTATTGTGGAAACAGACCACAAACCGCTTGTGCAGATATTCGGCTGTAAAGATCTGAATAAAATGTCCAGCCGTTTGGAACGATGGGTCACTAGGGCCCAAAGATTCAGGTTTCGTGTTATATATAGGCCTGGTATTGACAACCCCAATGACTATATGTCCCGTCACCCTTTCGGTTCTGTTCGACCCCGCACCGGCAGACATACAGACGAACACGTTTCATTTGTTCAAGCTCATTCGAAACCTCGGGCAGTAAGTATGGAAAAAGTACGAGCGGCTACTCGGTCCGATCCCACACTAGTGTTTGTTTCGCAGTGTTTGCAAACGAATGAGTGGCACAAACCTCCTAAGAATGTGAATCGAGAACATCTCAAAATTTTCAAACAAATTAAGGACGAATTGTGCAAATGACATTCTACTTAGAGGGTCTAGAATCGTGATACCGTCACAACTCCAATCCCAAATGGTGATCACTGCACATGAGGGTCATTTGGGGGCTTCGAAAACGAAAGCTTTGATGAGGGAAAAGGTATGGTTCTCTGCTATGGATCGTTTGGTTGACAGAACGGTTGCCGGTTGCTATGCATGTCAGCTGAACATTGACATGAAGGTGACAGAGCCCTTAAAAACTTCGGAATTACCGAGTACTGTATGGTCTCGTTTGGCAAGTGACATGTATGGTCCTTTGCCTTCGGGTGAATATTTGGTAGTGGTGATTGACGAATATTCTCGTTTTCCCGAAGTCGAAATTACCACTTCGACTAGTGCAGCCGCTGTTATTCCGAAACTTGATCGTATGTTCACATCTTACGGGTATCCGACAAGTTTGAAAAGTGTCAACGGCCCTCCATACAATTCTAACGAATTCAAGTCGTATGCAAATGACTCGGGTTTTCGACATCAGAAAGTCACACCGGAGTACGCGAGGGCGAACGGTTTAGCTGAAAATTTCATGAAGAACCTTGGCAAAGTCATTAGGTGCTCCTTGATCGAAAGAAAACAATGGAAATTAGAGATGCGAAAATTCTTGCTGAATTATCGCACAACTCCACATCCGTCAACAGGTAAAAGTCCTGCAGAGCTCATGTTCGGCCGCAAAGTTAAAAACAAGTTGCCTTCTTTCACTGCTCCCGATTTGCATGTTGACATTCAGGTCAAACGTCAACATAAAAAAAGCATGCTTAAAAATAAGCAATACCATGACAAGCATGGGAGAGTGAAACAACGGGATTTTGTTTGTCGGGAGAAAGTTTTGGTGAAAAATTCAAAACGTTCAAAATTTGACCCCAGATACCGAAAAATTTGTTTCGATGTGGTACAAACCAAGGGTAGTATGACTACAGCCGAAAATGATCAAGGCAAACTTGTAACTAGGGATAAGTCTTTCGTCAAATCTTATAAAGGTCCTGATCGAGGATATGTAGATGTAGACCAGTTTGATGAAGATGAGGAAGTGGAGAGAATAATGAAAGAAATTGGTGATACAAATATCTCTCAAACTTCTCAAAAGACCGAATCCACTTCAACTAGTACTGATACTACACCGGACATGTCACCACAAACACTAAGGAGGTCACAAAGAGTGAGAAAACCAGTCATTAGACCGGGATTTGTTTCCTACTAGATCATATCGTCGAAATTATTAGATAACACGGTTGAGTGATTAACTGATGAAATAGTGGTTTGTAAAAGTTCATTTTGGGTTTCGCGTTTTTGTAAAATATCCTGTAATGTAAAAATATATATATGTGTTAAATGTTGGATGTTAAATTTTTATGTTAGATTTTGTTTCTATGGTGTTTATTGATTTTCTTCTGATGTGCTAAGCTTGAATTATTGAAAATGGACATAGGATATGTATATAAAATAATATATTACAAATTGACTAAGTTGAGAGGAGGTGTAGTGATCTGTATATTTGATCTTCGAGAGCCTCCCCTCTATCGCTCTATTCTAATGATGTATATTACGCGTACGCAAAGCCTATGCTAATATCGGAAGTGACACGGTAGCGCCTGACCACCGAACTGCTACTGTGTTATGTCACTTCGTATTTACATGATTAATTGGTCAACCACGACTCACGTATTTTACCTGTATATAAACTGAGCGATCTCCAATAAAGAGCAGTCCATGTCTAACCGTCTTGTTTGTGTGTGTCTATTTGTGTTTGTCCTCTGTGAAGACTATTTCAGTAGGTACATATTAAATCATTTCAAAAAAATATTTATATTTACATCTACCCCATAGATGTTTAAATGTATGGGGTATAATACCATTTTATTTGCTACGCTATTAGGTACATATTAAATCATTTCAAAGGAATACTTATATCTACCTCTTCCACATACACGTGTGAACGTATGGTGAATATTACATTTTTATTTGCTATGATGGTAGCTACGTATGAAATCATTTCACACATTACAGTTTCATTTACAATACTGTAAATGTATATGTCAAATGTTTGTTTTGATGGATTTATTTGCTATCATTTGATAGATATCTGGCGAAGAATTGCATTTAACCACCACGTCCAAAATTACGATTATTACACGTTAAAGTAATTCAAATGCACAATGTTATCATCGCAATTCAATTGTTCAATTTGAACTATTCCATAGGTATGTGATGCAAATCTGCAGTTTAGCCATTACATTTGAACTTAATATATTTCCAATACTGTAAACACTAAATTTTCCATTTAGAATTTTTATTTAGAATACTATGGAAAATGGGTTTGAATTTCTTTGTCTTCTTTGTAACTAATTTGGTGGATATTTGTAACGGAACGTGCACGTGGCCGGTTAATAATTTATGCAAGAAGTGCTTGTCAATAAGGACGTCTTTATTTGCTGACTAATTTCCAGCTTCATGCCACCCAAACAAGTTATATTCTACGTCTACCGGTACCAGATATCTGTACAATGTATTGAATGTGAAGGAAATTGTCATAGCATAAGATATACCGTACGTGATGCACAAACAAAACACTATAATACTGTCTTTGTGGAGTACACCTCGAGCCTGGATAAGCAATGATAAGAGCCAGACACTTGTTGATTAGCTGACGCCCGCTAACACAACACCTGCAGAGGTAACACTCTCGGCCAGGCGTGGGGGCCTACCGCTTGGCTCGCCTGGCGAAGCTGTTCGCTCCAGGAGACACGACATATTGCGTGTCGTCGTCAGACGTGGCTGCCAGATTTCTCTACTTCAGCTGCATACAGGCATCGCTCCCGAACCACTATTTTGTTCATTTTTCAAAGCTTTTTTTCTACTATGTCGGCATTTTAACTTCATATAGCAGTTTTCAAACTACTTATGATTTACACAGTAATTTCCATCAATCAAAAAAATGTTGCAAAGCGCTACAATCGATTGCAAATCTGTTCAATAAATGAACAAATGAACATCAATCGTAAACCGGAAATGTTATCATTTCTCATAAATAATATTAACACACTGTGAAGAAATATAAAACTGTCGACAGAATGTAACCCAACATCAGAAATGTATTTTGTTTCACATATACACAAACTGTTTGCGCAAATTACTAGCGTCCTATTTTCTCGCTGACGATCCCGGCAGATAATTCGCAACGACAATCAACAAACTTTGAAAAAACATCTCCCGCGATGTAAAGTTTACAGAATAAGTATAAAAATATGTTACTTTCCCTGTTTCAAGCATACAAGACACGAACTGTAACTCGCTCGCATTTTTGGGAGTTCTTCCCAATAAGAAAGCTTCTTTTCTTCAATCATGTGCTGACAATCAGTACGATTGTACAAGCTCCACAGTATAGTGCTCTTGCCAAGGTCTGAAATCAGCATATTCAAAATGATCATTCATGTCTCGGACTTGGATCAGACATAATTTTTCAACATACATGTACGCAATAGAGGGAGAGAATTAAGTAGGCATAGCAGGTGGTTTTTAAATGAAATGCTTACATGTAAACAAATTAAAGCACAATTAAGTTCTCCACAAATCAAGTACGATACGATATAAAACAGCATATAGCTTGTCATCATTGAATTTACGGGAGAGTTAAAGGTGTCTGGAATTGTGACCAGATTCCGTCAGGCCATTTTTGAAGGTGAAATAGTGTAATATTTCTGCTGTTTTCCCAAATTTCGGCTATGAGTTGAATACTTCTGACATTGCATTTCTGAAGCAGAATGTGAAACAAAATCTATAAATATATGTCTTTCATCTCTATAGACAAAACTTTGTATGTGATTATTGCTAAGAGTACTAACAGTTGCCATTATTATGATGGATGAATGGATTCTTAGCTAAAATTATGAATATTATCTCCCCAGTTCTTCAAATAGTCCAAAGAATTCTTCCAGTCAATTCCGGCACTCTGTCTCTATCTTCAATTATGAAAACATTAATGAAATATGAATCGACTCAATGAAGAAATGCACATCATCTTTTGGCCTTGGGCGCCATGACCAAGGAAGCATCCGTTCTATACATACAGTATGGTCACAAAGTCAACTGGTACTTCTGATGACGTCATTTCAATGCCTAAATTAAGGTTCAGCAACATTCAGCTTTATAATATAGGCACATTTAATCTGACAAGGCTACCCTACAAAAGTAGTAGATAAAAAATGTTGTGCCTTCACCAGTGTTTTGGCACTAAAGCAAAAATCATGAATATACTATGCAAAGTAGGGTCATTCTCCCATTGCCAGAGTTTGTAGCCTGCTAAAAGTCGGTGCAGCACCCTCTGCATTGCACTCTGCAGAGAAAGGGCCCACATGTGCGTTCAGTCTATATCGATTTCGGTCGGCACAGGAAGCACGTATTTGCATATGAGAGAGATGGGAACTGCATTCAGTAAATCTTGTAAAAAAATTACGGTAACAGGTTTATACTAAATTATTACAAAAAACGTCTTCTTTAGCTGTGACATGCTGAACCTACTCCGCTCCTTTTACAAGTGGACGAAGCTGATTGGCCCGAGAGCCATGCACACAAGAACTGCCTGATATGATTTTACCCCAGTGCAATCAGAGAGTAATCTAAGGGCAATCTTAATAAACTGATATCCTATCATTGCTCCACAGACGTCATGGTCGTATATGTCGCTATGTAGGACCTTACAGATTTCAATTAAATTTGGTGTTCAGAGGGCCCAGGTCGTGAATATTTAATAATCTTAGGACATCATGGCCGTATTTTAAGTACTTTACTTACAGTATGGGAGAGGAGATAAGATCAGTCGTCGCCTACGCTTCAACCCCAAAACCAGTCCACTTCTATCTCGCGTTAAGGTGCTAAACTGACGAGAGCGCTGCAACATCAAAAGATACCCATCCGCATGGCGTCGGATTCAGCTGACATGACCGAGTCAACCAAAAAGCCCCTAACATTATGTTCCCTTCAAAGAACTATGTATTGTTTTCTGGATTGGTTGATACTCATGTTACTGCAAGCCGGTTTAGATCCTACATGTGGCATAACCAAATGGGAGAGTAGATAGGATTTAATTTTTATTAGATTGAATCAGAGGGCATACAATCTGATGCCATGAGAATAAGTAGGTTAAGAGAAGGTCAAATTTTAATCAGGCATGTCTGACAGCTATTTATTGTTGGTTTTACAACTTATTTTATACCCAGTCAAAATAACCAGCCCACACAATTCGGAAAACTCACATCGGCAAAAATAAAGTCATGTTAAAATAATTGCTATTTAACACCATGTTAAATTTCGCTGAGGTGAAATGATTATGCTACGACATTTACCTCGGCAATTGCTGATTGCTGACACAAGTGACACAAACACCAATGTACATGTACCATACACAAGATTTATTTCATATGTATATAGTGCATCTCTAATTCAAGAAGAGAAATATGATGAGAATCTCCCTTTCTCACAGTTCAGTTTTAGGTTCATATTAGTACAAAACAAGAACAAGGAAACAATTGCAAGAAATAGATGTGCACTAATTTTCCAAATTCATCGAACACCTCAACAATAAAAATATTTATTTAGTTATCAACATGGGTGGTGTACACAGTCAGTCTGTGCTTTTCTTTCCGGAGGCTCTCCAGAGCATCCTCGCGAGCCAGAGTATCAACCGAACTGTTAGGATCGATACACTGGCTTGGTTAGTTGCCCATACTAGTTCTGGATATAAATAGGTCAAGGGGTTCTCCCTAAATCAAACCAATCAATGAACGTGCTAAGCCAGCTGATTATGCCAATCCACTGTGAGGTATGAGATGTGACTGGTTTGGATTTCATCATGGGCCGAACAGCTTTGATGTACATGTAGGGATGAAATACACATCCTAAGTCAAAGCAAAACAGCAGGCCTGGGTTGCTGACATGCTAATTCAAAACAAGCATCGGGGATGAAATGTACGAGATTGTATAACAGAAGCATTGACTCAAGAACTCATTCGAATCACCAAAAATGTCCCGGTAAACCATCTGCGAGGATTTGGGATTTGCTTGGGCTTGTGAAGATGAAGATGCGCACAAACAAACCAAGGAAAAACAATTAATATAAACATACATGTACAGAGATGGCAATATATACATGTACATCATGTTTAACACAAATTATATGATGCTCTGGGTTACAAACAGAACAACCGAATTCAGGAAAAAATGCATTTCTCATTGTTCTTTTTCAATGTGACATTAGCTCAACCCCGGAACAAGAGCCCAAGGGGCTTCAATATACGCCCGTATATCTGAAATTACATTGGTCCAAATTTCAAGGTTGTTTAATAGCCTTGATTCCAAATTGGTAGCTAGCAATCCAGAGAAAGGTCTACAATTTTGTGTTTCTGAGAATGTAACATATATCACATCTTATTTTGAATGATAAACTAAAATGGGCTCAACTCTTGGTAACTAGTTGACCTTGAAACAAGAGCCGAGAGCAGACACATATCCCACACTGAAATCGACAGGTCAAACACAAGAAAATAGTAGTTTTCCTGCAAATGGATTTCTTTCAGGCGAGAGAATTTTTCATGAAGGAAGAAGAAAGTGACGAAGTAAACCTTTGTTCTTGAGTTAATAAAAAGGACCCCTCTCCCAGTTAAATTAGTAGATGTATGGTTTTTATTTCACAACAGTTTAACTAAATGTAGCTGTTTCAAACATGGGAGACAACTCCACAGGAGAAATGCCATACACATGTAGGGCAGAGAAATCTGAATATTCCAAACAACATAGGCATATGAAAATGTGACTTTTAATGATTTCTTGATTTTGGGGTCACAGTCGGAGAGACGAAAAACAAACCCCGAAGGGACAGCGCCATTTTGAAATGATCGTTAGATAACAAACATTCATAAGAGATTATACCACAGGGAGCAGTCCATTTCCTCTCCATTAACTCTCCTGGCATTTATTTAACATATGTACAAAACTTTTGCGCATATGTGGAAAAACACTTTATTTCGTCTCTCCGACTATGCGAGACATGTGGAACTACAGTGAGGACGC
Organism: Hanleya hanleyi; assembly: GCA_036873755.1. NCBI lineage: Eukaryota > Metazoa > Mollusca > Polyplacophora > Lepidopleurida > Hanleyidae > Hanleya > Hanleya hanleyi. The sequence goes on from JAVTVY010025446.1 coordinate 88,057, forward strand.
GGAAGCTTATAATAATAATAATAATATTACTACATTATCTTAGATTCAAGGTCCATACATGACTATCTTCCTTGAACGCACCTCTACTCCTGTAGCTAACGCAGATCGTACAAACTGCGGTATAGCTTGTTGTTGGTCAGTTATTAATTATGATATTAATATTCTTATATACTCTCATCCTACTCAATAAATATGAGTAAGAGGAGAGTATATATGAAAATTAAGATCCTAAATTATTAACTGACCAACAACAAGCCCTTGTGTGCGGTAGCTATATGTGGTACAGAGTACGGTGGGCCCATGCAAACTTCAAACGAAAGAGCAGAGCGGGGCTGGGGTAGGAACAAAGCCTGAATTAACAAGACATCTGATATACAGGATCGAAATACGGTAGTGTAAGAGTAATCAGCTAGGTCACAGATAAATAAACACACAAACTCAAGATTTCAGGGTCAACCTTACTGAATATGTTATCATTGTGGAAAGATTCTTCCTTTGTTTGCAGGAGGAAAAGGCGCCAAAATGATACAGGGAGCAGTCGATGCCTACGGCAGATGTCGCAACTTTTAGACATATGTGGAAAAGTTTTGCACATATGTGAAATAAAATAACTATTTCACTTATGTTGAAAAGTTTTATACATATGTGTAAAAGTTTTAGACATATGTGTAAAAACCTTTTTTCAACATATGTCGAAAACTTTTAGACATATGTGTAAAACTTTTAGACATATGTGTAAAAGTTTTAGACATATGTTGAAAAGTTTTACACATATGTTAAATAAATTAACTATTCCACATATGTTGAAAACTTTTGCACATATGTGGAATAAATTCGCACTTTTAGACATATGTTGAAAAGTTTATACATATGTTGAAAACTTTTTGACATATGTGCAAAAGTTTTCAACATATGTGGAATAACCGATTAAATACTGAAACGGCTTGCCATATGATTCAACCATAACACAGCATAGGCCTATGCCACATTTACTTCGCCTGTGGGTTATGATAGAATGGCTTGCCCGGTCTGCAACCGCACACATGTTCAAGAGTTCACATGTTGTACATGTACTTGTAAACTTACTAACCTTGATTGAGTCATAATTTTATCGACAAATAACCTAGGTGGGCTATAGGGGGTGGTAATCAGGTAATGCGGATTATGGTCTTGAGCCAGTTTAGGTCGAGCTGACCTGACCTGCAACAGACCGCAGGATCAAGTTATTCGGATATATTTATCTTTGGGACTGTAGAGTAAAGGCCGAATGTATTTCTCTGGATGCGTCTGTTCAATCATGCGAAACAAGATTGTTCGGATCTGATATGGAGAAGAAAATTGAACGTAAGCTATCACGAGTCAGAGCGAAAGTAGAAGTGGAAGGAAAATGACCGTGTGAAAGCCACATGAAATCGCGTCAGTAGCGCGAGACCGAGGGAGATAGTTGGGCACACAAGTCATCAATAAATTCTCTTCGATGTACCGGTACATCACATACCGGTACCTCTGGTCAGAGAAACCCACAGCGAACGAAACCCCCACGATCCCGCCCCCACCCCCATCACATTATTTTGTATGCTACTTCAGCAATAAAACGAATAAAACATGGTAAATGATAATAGCTCAAGACAATGTTATTTCATATTCATATATCAATTTGTCGGGTAATTGGACACCCTTTAATATTTATGCGTGTTTTATCTGTTGTCTGATGTTTGTAGTTGTGTATGTTTTATATGTATGTTTGATTACGTTTTAGCCCTGCTGGGCACAACTTTTACCCAAATAAACTATTCTATATCATGAATTCCAGCGTGGCGGATTTACTAGGTATGTGATGGATTTAAGAATGTTTGGTGATTGGTGTCTCTTTTCTTATACTTTTCTATTGCAACTAAGGGCGGACACTTGTCCCCAATGTGGAGAAAATTTTCCTAGCTGGGTAGAAGATCTTAGCCAATCTTAGCCACCGGACATTCTTAGCATCCACACTGGTCCATTCATGTTTTCAGTTCTTCTGAATCTCTGTTATTACTCGTCCATGGTAACATCTATTTTGGAATTTCATATTCCTAGCCCTATTACTAAGAAATGTAGGATGAGAGAAAAAAAGGGGAAATACTGTTGTTTTTAACCTGATCACGTGATATTCGAATACCGCCTTATGACGACGTGTTGGTTACACATACATATTCCATACTCTGAAAAAACAGTTGTGTACAGAATTGCACATCTGCAAAAATTGTGTATCAGAAGTACTTTTTCTACACAAATTGTGTATCAGAGCTACACAGTGATTGTAGATGTTCAATTTTGTTACAGCGCTTGTACCTGTGGTATACAGTTTGTGGTTGTTTTTAGAGAGTAAAAGCTCGAATATTTCTCATTTCAGATGATGTTTTATTCGAATCCTGAGAGTCTGCACTACATTATTTCTCATTTCTGTCAAGTAAAGTTTCAAATTGACGAATGTGGTTAAGCAAAACTGCGTGACGGAATTACATTTTCGTCTATGTTTTAAGGAAGTGTGATTTTTCCTATTTTATAAATTTCAACTTAAAAAAAAAACAGAAATCTGTGGACAGACCCAAACACATGGATTCTGTTATCATGTGGCCGGCAATGCGCGTATAATCGATTGAATGTAAAGAGCGAGAATGATTGGTCAACAGCATGGGCGAAATTGCTCGGGAATGACATAACCGAGATTTTGAATTATATGACGGAATTACATTTTGGTTACAGATTTAGTGGAATCCATGATATTATGATCTTTAATTACTTCTGTAGCCTGTTCATCGTACATGATCTATAATTTAAGCAAAAAAAAAAAAAAAAAAGGTAAATAAAATTTAAAATAACATGCACTTCTCAGGGTACAGTTCCTTTTATCCACTATCATTAAGATAACTTGTAGTACATTTAAAAGCAGATCAAAGTTCGTAGAGTGAGATTCACATGTACGATTTGCGCCAAGTGAATGATACACAGTTAAGTTGCGATTATGATTCATGCATTCATTGTTTATTAATAATTGTTTGGGTGTAAATCAATCAATGTTGCTTAAGTATAATAATAAAATAAAGCTGACAAACACAAAGAAAATGACAAAAACTATTTCATGATATTTCGAAAAACCTGACTTCCCGGAGATGGCTCCATTCCCATCTTCTACCGACAATCACACCCCAACCTGGGCCAGGGACCCACCAGGGCGAGCCATATCGTGGAAGACAGTCCAGCCCTCTGCCCAACGACACCCACACCCGAGCAGGGGCGACAAAGGAGTATAGACACGCAACGAAACGTTATATACATGAATATCCAATATCATGCTAATTGTCGAAATGATACACGGTAATTATATTGCAAATATTTGAAAGCATCAGTGACTTGTTGAATAGGAATCTTACTCTTTAGTCATGAGTGGATTTAAATAGAATGATGATGATGATCTTCACTGAGGTCCCCGCGTCTATCAATTCACATACACTAAGGGACTGTTCATTTTTACCAGGGGGTGGACCGGGGGAATCAGGGGGAGGGGGAGGCACTAAAATTTTCAAACTCAGGGGGGGGGGGGGACAAAATTATCACAGATAGAACACCTGAATTCAACCCCGGCGTATTTCTATAACACCAACATTTGAGAACATGAACCCATCCCCATGTACCTCCTTTTGGCCCTGGTCGGGAGATATTTATTTTGAGATTATTTTGTTCCAGCATATTCTCAGCTGAGATAAGAATGACAAAATCTAATAATTGCCAACTGAACTAATCCTCCATAAACATGACTAATCCCCCATAAACAAACATCAAGTATACACATTCGAAGACTGAATGAAGATTACATAATAACCTAGTCCTTTACTTTGGTTCAACCCAGATGGGAAGATGTATCATTGACAGCAGCAGAAATACCGGGGCAATTAAATGCTAGTTTAAGCATGATTTAATACAGATACATCCAGACTGTGTTGATCATGTTTAACAGAATACAGTAAAATCTAAAGAGTTAATTTCCATATTATTCGAGGAAAAGTGCCCGCCGGCAACAAAACAAAATTCATTTAATTAATTTAGAAAAAATCTTTTCAAAATAAGTAAAACATTGACACTGTACAATACCTTATCATAGGGCGACTGGGAAAATGGCCACTGCATTCTGATAGTATATATTTCGAAATTTAGCATTAGACTTTCTTAGTTTAAACATATTTGATTACCTCAATAATAGCAATAGGATTGGGGACAAGTTCTAATCAACTTACGTGGCCTCTCAGAAATTACATACAAAGATAAATAATCAGGCGGCAAAACAGACATTAACTTCGGCATAAAGACTTTCTTCCACATTTATGTGTAAAATGTGAACTTTTTTGTAATGAAATAAAAAAAGTTTTGTTGAAAATACACATTTTAATAAGTTAAAAAACAAAAAAACAAGAAAACTATACTCATACTAGTAAAATCAAATACAGGGAAAGTAAACAGTCCATGACGGGAAATGTCCGAAGGGAAAATGTTAGCCAGGGGAAGTGTGTGCGCGGCGATTCTCCTCTCGGACCTGGTACACCAGGACAAAATGGCAGTCGACCAACAGTTACATGTCTTTTCTAATCTCTCTCGATGTCTTTGGGGTGATAGTATTAAATATGTCTTTGCAATAGTCATCATGTGCCCGAAGTGAACTTGAGATATCGGGGAAGGCAGATCGGTACTTATACGCTGTGTATTAATGGTGGGATGGTGATCGGATTGAAGATAAGTGCGGCTGATGATTCAAGACAATTTCCATACAATTTAAGCTACGGCCCTGGCATTATGGGAGACAAGGCTGTTCGAAGGTTGGATTTAAGATTGCATGCCGCCCTCGAAGCGCCGAAAGCAAGGCATATTGTGTTTCATTTTCGATAGATTTTTCGACTTTAAAGCTGTCAATTTTCATATCAATAGTGCTGAATATCACTACAGGGGTTTATCCACCTGTCCACTCAAATTTGAACATGAAAAAAAAAATCCACATTCGCTCTCACCATGTCACTTAGTATTTAAAAATATGTCGAAAACAGAAATGAAATCGTCCAGTTTGACGCCTATTTACATGATACGAGACGATCGGGAGTCTTTTGGTGGAATTTTTTATATGCATATGTTTGACGAAATATGAACGCATCATCATATAGACATCGGGCACGATGAACTAAAACAGTCGACTTTTAGACCGGAAAATGTACGTCGGAAGAAGCACAAATAGGACCAGTCGCCATGAGAGCTGTCGAACATTTATGCTGGTCTTCTCTGAGGTCCGCGCGTCTGTCATTTATAGCAGGGTCGCTGCAGCGCAACCGTTACATTACGGGCTACCTACCAAGGTGAAGACATTTGGGTTACAGCACTTCGTTTCCTGAGTGGATTTGAGCGACAGAACGTGAGGGGACCATAGTATGGAGGAATTATCATTCTTCTAATAGAAGCGCCGAGAAGAATCACCAGCCACGCATCGTTTTCCGCTTTGATTTGACACAAGTCTCTAACCGACTGGATGTATGGGGAGGACGGAGATGGATAGATTTCTTCTGCGTAGTTGACGGATTTTACAATTATGATTAAGACCAGATCTGAGAGTACGCTCTCTATCGCCAAGATCGGGAGCGACTATTGTAGATCTATTTTCCGTAGATCTGGACTTTCAACGGCGGATGGCAGGAATGTTAACATACCGGTAGTGCCCGCCTATGAAACTGGGTCATCATGACATGAAGGAACCAGACGCATGGCTATATATCGGTTATCCAATTTTGCGCCCCGACAAAAAATGCTGAAACAAAAATAAAATAAATATTAACTGCTTCACCCCTGGCCTATATACAATAAAATGTCACACATATGATGACCAAACATTTAGAGATGCATGTGTTTCACAGTATTTATATTGATATATGTTCATGAAACCGACAAGATTCGAATGACCATCCTAAAAAATTATATGCAAATAGATTTGCATATGCTATTAAACGTGTGATCATCCGCATGTGCGAGCACCTTTCATTGATTTCAAATCCTGCAATTTGCACACGTTTCTATAGTCTAGGAAATATTATCAAATATCCATTTATCATAACCGTGTGTAACACATGCAAATAGTCATATATAACATCTATGTAGTGCACGTTGCAAATATAATGAAATACGAAAATGTCATTACATGAAACCTAGCAATTTCATGCGTGTTATGTTCAATTTTACCAACTCGTCATCCATATAGGAAATGTTTCAGAAATATACAGATTTAATAATCCAAGTGAAATGTAGATAAAAACCATTGATTTCACCGTACATTAGGAAGACTCGTATGTACAAGCATATATCACAAGGTGGTTACATACATCATGTCCATATGCCAATGACCTGGCCATTGTATGGCGAAGCTATGGCAAATATTTTTATTTGCTTATATACGAACGGACTGGAATTTATTTTAAATCCGACTATATAAAATCCTTCATCACACAGGTTAAATATAACTAAACTAGAACATACTCAATATGCTCAGTATGGTATCCAAATGTTAAGTGAATGCAATCATTTAATTTTTCTCAACCTACTAGTCAAATGTCTGTGAATGCGACCTATATATTCAATACGGCGGTTCATCCCCTATTTGCAACCAATCAAATCAATGTACACCCGAAACATTCCACATGGTTATGTCATATAGGTGAAATTAGGGACTTTCCAAGCTGCACTGTACAGTTAAATTATTATAAGTATCTAATTACACCATATCGGAAATTTATTATAAATGAATGCAAATTTCGAACTCTCACATACCTGCACCATACATTTAACATACATGTTAAATGTACAATTTTCTGTAGTGTTATTGAACCCATCCGAATATCCCCAATGCCGTTACAGCTCAATCGCGTTGTTGGTAAATCGTTCTTGAAGTTTTGATTATCGAAGGTGTGGGTGATTTTTTTCTCAGATTGAACGATCCACGAAGGAATGAAAGTTTTGCGACTCTATCTTTAAGTAAATGAAGTAAAATTAAGTGAATAAAAAGTGATTTAAAAGACGATCGGGTATCAATTAGCCTTGTTGTATGTACACCATGATTTATTTTTTAATTTGGTGCTAATGCTATCATATGGACTAGATCTCTGGTTTATGGACGGCGAAATTCTTTAAAGGATGACGAATTAATATTGAATGATGGATAAGACGCTTGTATTATGTATCATACTTCTGTCACTATATCTTCACTATCACTATCACGTTGTGATTAACACTATAACTTGTTTGGGTAATATGGGTCTTACACTGTTTAATGCTCCATTATATTTAAGAAACACGTTTACTTTTTCCCATTTTCGAATGGTTTTTTTCGTGTAGGGGGGTAAATGGCTGAATATCATCCTAGTGTTAAATATTAGTCAGTCCCACCATTTCCTAGCGCATTATATAAAAAGTGATTCTTCACGATAGTCGACATAAACAGACCCAAGCGGGTCGTACGCGGATGCGCTATTAAAACAGTGACAATAACGAGTAAATGAGTTTTCTCTTTATCATTTTCTCTTTGTCATTGTTTCAAGAACAACCGTTTCTCAATCGAGAAAATTAGACGAAAATCTCGATTGAACAAATGCCGATATTTGAGGGAACGCTCCCATATAAGTAATGGCATGTCTAAGCTTTGGTCAGGTTCTTTTTTTTTCTTTTTTTTTTTTCGTTTTCTTCTTTCCCCCACTTTTCTTGTCCATTAGATAACATCGAATGTCTTTCGAATGTCAGCTTCAAATTCGTTGTGCATAATGCTTCGGTCCAAGGGAAGTCGCCTATGACTGGAAAATTGTTCTTTACTAAAATTTCCCTTGTATGTAAATTTTCCATTTGGACCTAATGTAAAGTGGCTGTTTCCAAATCAGGCTCATGACCTTAGCCAAGATGCGTTCATTTTTATATCCCCTTTAGCCAAATTAACTTCTCACCTTTTTTTTCTTCCTCAAACGAAACCATATTTAATTCTAGGAGGCAGCATATAAACTTATTGGACCAGCAAACACGGTATTTTGCTTTATTTCACGAAAAAAAGAAAATATTTACGTTGGTGAAGGTCGCCAAGGTCAGGCCACCGAAGACGGCGGCGGCCATGTAGAAGATGCCAGCCAATAGTGGTGAGCGGGGGGATCAGAATCAATAGGAAAGTAGTCGATTTCACGCTGTTTCGATTTACCTTTCCCATAGGAGACCAAATAGTAATTGTTCTACCGTCGAATGTCTTCATTCCACCAACAACGGTAAAGTACGCACAAAATTATTGTTATCGTTATTGTTGTTGTTGTTAACTCCCGTATTGTATCTTGCATATAATTATTACTTATAGTTTTCTGCGTATCCTGAGACACCATATTAATGCAAAAATCTTGTCTGTGTGTCGTCGAACAGAGATCAGTCACGATGGCTCGAACTATAGCAGATTACTAGTTGTGTAAAATACATCACCAAACAGTGGTGAGTCATTTTTAACATCATTTTATTTGTGTTGACGAACACCATTATTTGATGTTGAACTGGTCTCAGCACCATTTTTTGGTGTTGAGCCAACGCCATTTTTTCTGGCTGTGTACTCGACCCCGGTTTATAAAAAAATTCGATTAATTTGACGAGAACTTGATATATAGATTACAATCTACACAAGATTGGTCTGTTACACGCTCCTTTATGCCTGAAAGGACTCATCGATTACTGAGTGAAAGCGCACAGAAAACATTTACCGAATGAGTATGTAACAGCTTGCATACTTACAATATGTAAAATATATATTTCTGTCAGTAAGGTGTTGTCAATAAAGCTAGACAGAAATACATGTACCTTATATATCCTTGCGATTGAAGAACAAACTTGCTCTTCAAATGTGAAATACATTCAACAAATATCAAGGAGTAGCAGTACGAGTGTACTCATGAGAAAGGGTAGCAGCAAGGTTTGGAAGCATCCTACTAAATCACACAAGGCCTGTGCGATTTGGGGTGTATTCCAGCCAACACAGTGATAATCTTGGCCATGGATCCAACTGTCACACTTCCCTTTCGATCTCACAAGTAAAATGGTCGGTCGTTTATCGTTTTCCGGAAATAAGATTACGTATGGTCAGAAAATAAATAGCCTATTGCACACCGAACGGATCTCATTTTACCGCGACAGTTTAAACGGTATGATTCATCGGAGCTATGAATGGCGCATTAATATACTTGCATGGCCACCGGTCATTCGGTAGTCCCGAGCGGAAATCTACGAAGGGGACCGATTCTACACTCGGGGACTTACAGCAAGAATTTTCTATGAAACACCAGATGTGACGCACCGGAGTCGTCTAGCACGCATGACTCAAAACCAAACCACTAACGCGTACGCATGAACCGTCTATCAACAAATTATACACTATGGATCCCACATTTATGTCAAAAATACTGATAATCAGATCTGTTATGATCCGTGGAAATATAAAATCCCAAAGTATTAACTTTAACATTAATCATGTCGCATGTTTAAGTTGTATAGACCCAGCGATGTTATAGTTTGTTTTCGAATCTGCCAGTTGAAAATCAGCGCTATTCTGGGGCGCTCCACTGCAGATAGAACTGTCGACAGGGGTGGCAAGTACTGTTGCGCCCTCTGGTGACGTTAGAAAACCCATGCATTTGAATGAGTTTGAGGGAAGGTAATCCCATTTGGCTGTTCAAATGATACCAGTATTATCTGCCACCCGAGATCCCCGAGAAGTAGCGAATGTTCTACCAGTGTTTCGGTTGAAGGATGTTTTGAACCTTTATGAAGGGATTATTCTCTGATAGACAAAGATGATTTCAGACACAAGTATCTTTGAGCAGTCTGTCAGGGAATTTATTAGGCTACACAATTAAAAGATCGCGCAAAACCGAGTAACCCTCGCAGTAGTACATAAACGGCAAATTCATCAGAATTTCTGAGGTTTAACAATGTCCGGTAATCTCCGACCCCAGTGACTTCCAATGGTAATCTCCGGAAAATGCATGTTTGGGGTTGGAGTATTGAGGTGGTCATTTTTTTCCTTCTGGATTTTACTATGGGGTGTGGCACATTGTGTTTTCTGTCTCGAGCTGTAGAACACGATGGGAGGGGCCCCCTTCCAACAGGTGAACATGTTAGGTCTATTCCAGCGCAGTGGGCAATGACCTGGCACCTTGGACAACCCACTCATGTCGGTATGGCGTGTGGCACCTTGTTTTCTCTGTCTCGAGCTGTAGGTCATAATGGGAGGGGTCGCGAGGCCATAGGTTGAATTTAGCTGAAAAAGTTATCGTGCGCATGCGTAGAGGATAGGAGGGGCCTGAGGTGGACGTTTTCTAGTCACGGTGAACCAATATTGGTCCGATTGGGTCGTGTGATGAGTCATAGAGAAGCATTCGTGGGGGACCATCCGACTGGATGGGTGTGAAGCGGAAGTAAGGCTATGGCGTGCAGGCAGGGAATTGTGGGAAAAGGGCACTGGAATGGACGTTTTGGGGTCGAGATGGGTCAATAATGGTCCGCATTGGTCGTGTGTGGTATCAGTTTGAAGCTCTTGTGTGGAGTAAAAGGTGCGCAATGGTGCGCATGCGCGAACAGGGAATTGTGGGAAAAGGGCATTGGAATGGTCGTTTTGAGGTCGAGGTGGACCCATATTATGCGTATTGGGTCGTGGAGGATATCTATGTGAAGAGCTCCTCCAGGGCGATCAAGTCATGGGTATGTCATGTAAAATTTTCCCCGGAAAACGAACTTCACACCTGGTGAGTCACAGAAATGGAAATGTTGTTGTTGTTGTTGTTGTTGAGATAATGTATTCTCTCAAATTCGGGAAATTAAAAATCAAGGGAAGTTATCCATTTGCCCCTTAGTAGTAGAGAAAACGGAAACCCAGTATACCAGTATATTTGTTCTATGACCTTTGTGGAGAGCTTTACAGCAAAGTCTTAACGCCCTATCTGAACGCCTTAACGCCCTATCTTTACACATTATCCTAACGTCTTAACGCCCTATCTTAACGCATTATCCTAACACCTCAACTTTTGCGCGAGATTGTACCAGGCTATTATATAATACTAACGCATCGGTAAGGTGTAGTTATCAGTCAATTCACACCAGAGAATAAGACATGGTGGTCCCCGATGATGTTATCCCCCTGCTTCGTAGGTCATCGCTCTATATGTCACGGTAAATTTTTCGGACATTTTCTGAGAAAAACCCTGTTCCATGTATAGATCACTGGGGAGTACAAAAGAGCTTTTGGAAGAGATGAGGGATTGGGAGCGGGGTTGGGTATGTTTACAATTGACGTATGCTCTTCTTCAATCAGAAGCCGCTATATCAAAAAGTTCAATCTTCGGCCATGTTCGCTCTGATCCGTTTGTACTAAGCCTCTTCGGGTATTCCAAGATACTGGAGCTCCGAGCTATTACTTCTCCCATTGGCAGGCAGGGAAGGGAGATGGAGCGGCTCCTCGATACTTGGATCAATCTCCATCGGCTCTTCAATTCGGGACGGCGGATCACGCTCACTACTCTCGAGACCGGATATTTCGGTTCCCATGGAAAATGCATCCTCAAATGAAAGAACACATGAAGGTCGATCCGCCGCCCCGAATTAAAGCGCCGATGGAGATTGATCCCAGTGTCGAGGAGCCCTTCTAACTCCTTTCCCTGCCTACCAATGGGAGAAGTAAGAGCTCGGAGCTCCAGTATCCTGGGGCCTTATTCACGAACGCCACTTAAGTTACGGGCCTCTTAGTCATTTGCGGGGACGTTAAGAGCGATTTGCGAGAATGTTACGAGTGCACTAAGTGGTATTCACAAAACCACACTTAAATGCCTCTTAAAATTACGAACCACTTAAAGTTACGGGCCTCTTTAAATAAGTTAATATATTCCTATCATGGAACCTGAGAACAGCCTTCGTTACCACTAAAAATGTTATCAAACCACTTCACCATATCCTTTGTGTAAGAAAGACTCAGGTCACGCATGAAAATTGGTTTGCGTTCTATTTTCTTTATTCTTTTGTGATTGTGGGAAGAATTTGGTATGGTGGCCAATATCCGCCATTTAGTGTTGTGTTGTGCTTCCGTGGTGGTGAGATGTCGTGTCGACATGCCGTCATGTCGCATTGTCGTGCGTTTGTGTTGTCATGTCATGTCGGAATTAATTTGTGTTGTCTTGCTGCCATACTATCGAATTTCCTGGTCACTATGATTCCACGCCGGTGTGCACTTGCCGTGTTATTGTGTAGCCCTTTTCCATGTCGTCGTGTTGACAAGCTTCTTTCAAAGATCAGGCGCATGGATATATCTGAGCATATTTGTTGGAATGTAACACGGCAATACCCCATTGCGACATCATTGTGACAAGACACGGCAACACAGCTGTACGACAACGCGACAAAACGGCATGTCGACAAGACAACTCAGCTGTACGACCAAACAACGTAATTGAGACATGATGACACGACATGCTAGTAGAATACGACTGAGAACACGACAGCGCGATGGTACAACATGGTCGATGGCATGCCTGCACAAGGCACTCGACACACTTGCGACTATTCGCGACACAGAGGGTTGGCTGATACCATATAGGTCAGCATTCGCCAGTTGGAAATTGCCCGTTGCATAATATCGCAGCGTACACAGCCCTTGAACACTAGCTGGTATTGCCTGGGATATTCTGCTGGGGTGTGTTATTTCACCATTAATCAGTTCGATGACCTCCATAATCAAATTTCGTGGAATTCTATACCGTTGGATTAATTCAAAATCTCTATATATATCTAAAGGGTTTGTCCTATCCCTCAAGACCCTTTCACGACGGAAATTTCGGCCGTTCAACATCCCTTGCAGTAGCAGAAACGCCATGTCGAAACCCGTCTAACTAGTAATGTCTTCCCCTCTTACCGCTAAGAGAGGTTTAAGGGAGCTCTAGAGCTCCCGTAACATACATGTAAGATATGATTTAAGAGGATGTTACGTGTTCTGTTAAGTTAAGAGCCGTTCGTGAATACCACCACTTTCTCAATGTTGACTCTACGTGCGGCTTAAGTGTCTCTTAGGCCTTAAGAGCGCTTCGTGAATAAGGCCCCTGGACTGCCCGAAGACGCTTAGGAAGCGTCTCAAATATCGTTCGGTTTATCCTCGAGAAATGTGTGAGCTTTTCTAGATATCGCGAATTCAGACGTTAGCAAAATGTCATCCAAACGTGAGAGAGAATCGAGGATTTTTTTCACAAAAACCGAATGATTCGCGAAATCGGTTTTCTTTCGCTTTGTTGTTCGTTTTTCATTCGAGGAAGTTTACTCGAAAGAAAAACGATATCGCGAATCAGACGAAAATTGTTCAGAGAAATCAGAGAATTGTTCACAGTGGAGAAAAACGACTGAAAATCGATTGAAAGTGGTGCTGTTTTTGTCTTCGCCAAGCCTGGTACCCTGCCTAGCATGTTACATTGCTGATAAAACACCCGTAGACTAGGGAACCACGTAACTGGTTCTATGCACAACTAAATATCCCATCCATGTGCTCGACCCCACTGATAGACCCATAATCCATAAATTCACAGAAGTCTATTTCCAATGTATATATCCGTTATTATAAGAAAAATAACGAAAAAACCTTCTCAACTTTCTACATCATTATATTCCGACTGCAGTTTCGAACGTAATGTTCTTTTCAAGGAATACTGTTTCAAATGACAGACTGGTATATATACAAATACAGGGCACAACGGTCGCTAGACGACGTGCCTGGCTTAAGCAAGCAGTGACTTGATAACATGCTGACATTAATAGAAACAGTTGGTCACAATAAACATGAAAAGAGAGATTAAAAGGGATAATTCAAACGAGTACAATACATGCAGTAAACAACAATCAAAATCAAACATAATTGGTCTGCGAAGCAGAGGTGGGTATTTTCAGGATATGACATGCTTCAACAGTTTGATAAATACGTACATGTATTGCATGAAATCTAATTTCACAAAGTTGTTAAACAAAAAAAATAACAAATATATTCAAGGTCTATGTGATCCGTTTAATTCGGAACCATACCTTTCTATAAACATCGTTTCTTTAACATCCAATAAGGCTTGATTCTCATTTAGTACTTTGTAAAAAGGGAAAACTTTAAAAGAAGGGGTCAAATGTATGGCACACTGTCTGATGTGTCGGCTGACAGGGAGATGGCAATGGTTTTCATTATTAATCTGTTGCCTGTGAACAGTTAATCTAGATCTTAAATCTGTGGTTTGACCGATATACTGTTTTCCACAGCCCTGACAAATCAGTGCGTATACAACATATTTACTGTCACATGACATGTTGAATTTAACCTCAAACACAGAATTTGTGTCATTGAATTTAATGCTAGGTCCTTCTAGTATATGGATGCATGCACCACATTTCGATCGGTTACATTTCGTGACCCGTGCATCTAACTGGCTTTCCGAAAAACGAGCTTTTGTAAGAATATTCTTAAGATTTGGGGCTTGTCTCTTGCTATTAATAAAAGATGAATTGTTAACAATATCTTTTTTAATCCGTTATTATAGATAGAGCATGTATGGAAACAAAATATAATGCTGACGATATTCCTTGTTTGATTTTAATAATCAAGAACGGAGATGAATCGTTAGGGCGGTCAGATGTTCAACCGGACTGATCATCGCTGGAATACGTAAATAAAGCTTATGAAAATGTGATAATTCAATGTAGTCTCTTTTAAAATCGCGATGACATGGTATGTTAGAATTACATTGCTAAAGCGACCGATACAGATAAATTTTACATCGGCATATACTTTAAGTAGCACCGTCACACATAGCGGCGTAACAGCTGTTAATCTGTAAATGACGTAATTGTATCCATTCGCCCCTCGATGGTTTCGCGATATTCTCTCGAAGATTTATCGCTCAAAATTTCTCGACATTATCGACAAAATCGATCGAGAATTTTGAAATCGATTTCGTTTTTTTCATATTTTTCTCTCGACACTCTCTCTTCGAGAAAACCAACGAAAATTCTCGATTGAAGGACAAACGATTACTAGGACAAATGGATCAAAGCGAACATGGCCGAAAATAGAACTTTCTGAAATGGTGGCTTCTGATTGGACAAGAACATACTCAAATTTTAAACATACCCAACGCGGCTCCCCTGGCTTGGGTATGATGTAACATTGGGGAGAATAAGCCATATGAAAAATTGTGAACGTGTTGATCTGTCTTTCTGTCATCTGTCTGCATCATGGCATTAAGCCGTAGGGGATTAGCTATAGAAGATGTTAGGGCGTTGATCCCACTCCGCCTCCTCCTCTTCCTTCTCCACCTCCTCCTCCTCTTCCACACACGCACACACAGGAAACTCTACCAGGTAACCGGATGAAACAAGACCCTCATCTGCCCCAAAAGCTCTTTTGCATCTCCGAAGCTATCCTTTCTTTACTACTCCCGGAAGATCAATAACTAGAACAGTGTTTCTCCCCAGAAAATTCCAGGAGAATTTACCCTGACATACAGAGCGATGACCTACAAAACTGGCTTTTCCCCAGCCTAACACCTCGTACAATGTCCCAGTGTAGAGTGATGACAACATCCGGGACCACCATACCATATCTTATTCCCTGGTGTGAATGGATTGATACGTACACCTTGTCGATGCGTTAGTATTATATAAAAGCATGGTACAATCTTGCGCAAAAGATAAAATATTGGTATGTTAGTGCGTTAAGGCGTTATGATAAGGCGTTAAGATAGGGCGATAAGGTGCTAAGATAGGGCGTTCAGAGAGGGCGTTAAGGCGTTACTGTAAAATTCAACATAAACCGCTACAGTGAACAAGCGTGATGAGATACGCAAACATTTCGTACGAGAATCACTCGTGGTCCCATGGAAGTCTTTTGGATATTATGATGTCAAAACGTTGGTCTCTGGCAGCCTAATTTCATTATGTCATTCTGTGGTTTCACCACTATCGAATGTTATCGCTCACTCCATAGATAGTTCTGGTTAGAGAGACGAAACTTTTCAAACCTTAAATTTGCGACATAGTCTGAACAAATAAAACCAAACTGTAATGAAGCCGCAGTCGTATTTGGGTATTGATCGATATTATATCGCCCCCAGGTTTGTCAGAATTTGAATACCGTCATCAATTTCGGCAGATTAGATTCTGGGGGCATGTAGGCATTTCGCTTTCTATATAAAAAAATAAAAAATAAAAAATTCCGAAAATAACTAACCTTTATAGCAAAACCACTGTGAAAAAAACTAGATTGAACAAGCCTTCTTAAACTTATCTGCCATGAAGCTGATTGATTTCTTTAGTTTCCTGCAGTTTCCAGCTATATATTCAAGCCAGACAATAAGCCATCGATTATAGTATAGAAAACCGGTGAAACACGCCAGGGCTGCTGCAATTCCACAGTTCAATGAAACGCAACCCTGTTTAATGGTCAACAAGTATTTTTCCTCTCAAGGTTTAATTACCTATAGAGTCCACAGAAGAAATAACGGAATTCCATAATGATAGCTGAAGGACAGGATAATCAGTAGCTTCCACTAAGAGCTGCAAACAAAGATCGGGAAATGAAGCAGACATCTATTCCATCAGCCGGTCATTGTCTCCAGGCTGAATGAAAAAATCTGCTGTGAGGAATTGCGCGCTTGCTGAATGGACCTGCATTATAATGTCCCAATCAATGCCATAACTTACACATCAAGACGCCTGTTTAAATAACACTGATTTCATCGACGAACAAGTAAAAAAAATATATGCTATGTTTATGTGAAGAAAATCCGAAATTATTCCAGATGATATTAACAGGAGAATGATCCATCCCTAATTACGATGAAAATATTTGCTTTTATTATCTCGGATCCAATTTGATATAATCTTGTATTACACTGATCCCACACTCCCTGCTCAAAGTTGCGTCAGCACTAATTAGTAGCTTCGCCAAATGTCATTCATGCCACACCAGTATCGGAATTACTTGCTATGTCAGATTACCACGAGTGCCTACTGTTCGTGTTGTGCGTTACTGCCTCGAACCAATCTCCCATTATCCGACTGTCGGTGTAACACCCTCTGACTCCAATGGACCGAAACTTGCGTCACGCATGCGCAATCGATCTTTATCGGAAGTGATCGACACAGAAAACGTGTATCTGCATCTTTAAGATAGAAAATGCATGAAGTATAGCTTGGACATGAATGAACAAGCTATAGGTTCTTAACAATTTGATAAGGGGCAGCGTCTTGGTTACCTGTGAAATGCTGAGCCCATTTTGCTTCATTTAGCATAACGGACGACGCTGATTGGCCGAAAGCCACGCGAACAAAAGGTGCACGCCGCGATGTACCCCAAAGCAATCAAAGTCTATATCTGGCAGCAGGAGGTACACAAGCGGATGCCATGAGAATGCCACGAAACCAGATTTCTTGAACAGCCAGGGGTCCAACTTGCAGAAGAAAATTATAACCCCTACAACTGATTATAACAAAATTCTGATCTCCAAATAATGCAATTTTGAATGGTAATGAAATCAGAGAGTGTAATGAAACCGGCACATTCATACAACTTATATAAACATGAGATTATAACCTAGATACAATTATGACGTACCTTATATCGTCTCATGTCCTCTCATTTTATGTATATTTTCCTGCTATGTACGACATATTTGAAGAGCTGCACTCGTTCTTGTTGAGCTTACTGCGCAAATTGTCATTATATAACCATATAAAGTCATCAGGTACTTGCTGATGGAATGCTGATGTAACATATATAAGCAAATTCAAACTTCTCATGGTAACAGGTGAGTGAAGTTGGACATCAGTTAACAGTTCAAACTTCAGTTCCTGGCGCCGCCCCTGAAGTGGAAATTGATGACACCAAAATGTCGACCTTGACGAGTACTGTAATTGTGCAAAGTATCAACACTCTAGGCCTAATGGTTTCGGCGCTATGGAGCCTGTTAACAGTTCGCGGCGCCCAGTTAACAGTTCAAACTTCAGTTCCTGGCGCCGCCCCTGATCACCGGAAGTGGAAATGTATCACACCAAAATGTCGGCCTTGACGAGTTCTCTAATTGTACCAAGTATGAATACTCTAGGCCTAATAGTTAATTAGTTGTAGATGAAATGGTGCGAAAAGATTGAAAAACACGACTTTCGCGGATACCACATGGCCGCCATTTTGAATATACCCATGATCCTCTGCCCGGGGGTATATTCGTAGTCGCATACTTGCTCTGGCAGCGCAATTGTTATGTATGGAAACGAAAAAAGCATCACCAATTGGATTACATAAGATAGCTCATTATTTTATTCAGCGCAAATTATTTCGAACTTGTTTTAGAATTCGAAACACTTATGAGATATGTCAAGGAACCGTGACTTAAAGCCAGATAGCACTCTGAATTGGGCGCGAATTACTTTCATTATTCATGAAAGACATCTTAAAAACAATTAGTTCTCGGGATTCTACTTCAGGCTGCGATATGCCGCCCCCAAAATATGGTACCCACACAACACTCTGGTCGCCTGAGATGCCAAGAAACGACCAATTTAAGTGCAACAAAAACACGGACATATACAAACCGGGACCACCTTCGAGATTACCAATCAATTTCGTATTCATCTCAAAAACCGGGATATTTCGATCGATATAGCGTGAGTGAGTGAGTGAGTGAGAATATGATTCAACGTCGCTTTCAACACTATTTCAGTCATATCACGACGTTGGTTCCTATTCCTTTTCACACCCGGAATCCACACGGGTGGGGTCCTGTTCCTTTTCACACCCGGGATCTCCACGCATCCTGCGACAAGCTCTCTGAGGAGCTTATACCTATTCTTACCATGACCTGGAGTGTGCAGAACGACACCCCAGGTCAATCCCCGGGAGCCTCACGGGGCCATGAGAACCGGAAGCAAACCAGGAGTCGTCGTCAGGGGTCTCTGTTCTGTCCTCCCGGTTTCAGCCGAGAAATTTCTCGATTCATCTCGAAGGCATCGAGAAAGTGCCTCGATTAATTGGACGTGACCCCTTACCAGAATCTGGACCAGCAATAAGAACTCAAAAAGTGGTTCTGATTAGATTCAAGCTCACATCATCTTTGATCCAAGCCGCATTGGCCATACAGAACAGGCCGGCCATACAGGAGAGGCGCTCTAGCTGAGACGGCAATCACCTTTCATCTATTTATCTTTCCATCATTTTAGTAACGGTCGCTGTTGATATAGTTGTTTATTTGTCTGGTCTGGACGGCTAATATGGAGGTGATACAGGACATATGGATGTGGTCATATTATATGTGGTGGGGAAGAATCAGTTTAACTTCTAACCTGACATCATTTCATGGGCTATAGCATATTCAGAACCCGGTATTTATGTTTTTAGCTATATACATGTGCGGTTTAAAAAGCCTACACACGTCCCACCTTCAAACGACTTAAGTCACTGGAAAAGAAACAAGTCTAAATTCAACCAATCATACTCTCCGAAATGTCAGGCTTTGATACGTATACAGTGAGTTTACCATTGATCCTCGAATATTTAGGTAAATTCTCTATAAAACTACGTTTTCATTGACATGTAGACAGCCATCTGCAAATTTGATAAACTTGTAGCAAAGAAGGAAAATCATGGGAGCACAACATCGATGACATACTATACCGAAATTTCATTCTACGGGTTCGAGTGCTCAACCCCTATTTTAATCCTAAAGGATGTATTTAGTCAAAACGTTAAACCGGCATTACCTTCTAAATCATGCAGGTTCCTACGTACTCTCATTTTAACTGCAAGTTATCAAATGATGTATATTCTTTGTTCCAAATAAATAAGACATGTACATGTATCTACTTGGGATTTCTCGACTCTCTAAACTACTATTTTTCATCAGGACCTCAATGAACACCTTAGCTCATTAATGATATCGGTGTTCAATAAAACCGGTTAGCGGTATTTAATGTCGGAAGCCATAAGTCTTTCTTCAGCTAAAGGATATCATTCTTGGGATGCTTTTGATAGAACTGCTTGAATTTCTCATTAACAATATCTATGTGAAATTCGGCAATACAATATACAAACAGTGTGTAGGTAACCCAATGAGTACATTTTCTGCACCACTTTTGGCAGACGAATATCTGTTCTCGTATGGATACGCCTACCTACAGGAATTGTCAAAAGATAAGCATTAAAATAATCCGTTCCTTCTCATCCACCAAACGCTATAAAGACGATCTACTAGCACTGGATAATCGCATTATTAGCGACGATGTGAAGGATAGCTACCGCCTTCACTGGATTTGAATGCAACCACTGATAGCCCAGATGGAACATCACATCTGGATCTTTAACTTTACAAGAATGATCAAGTTTTCTCTCACGTCGACTCCACTAAAAGAGAGATGAATACAATTTTGACATTGTTAACTACCCATTTCCGGATAGCAATATTCCAGACGGACCTGCATACGGTGTATACATATCTCACCTGGTATCAGTTGCTAGATCATGTGCAGTCCGTGGCGATTTCAATCAACACCAAAAAGGACTATAGCACCAAACGCCTCCATTCAAAGTTTCTCAAATTCTTTGATAAATATCGTACACTGACGGCAAAATACGACCGTATCGTTAAAGATATCTGACGATACGTTTCGTAACCTGTGTCTAAATCCGCTTAACCCGGGACTGGGGACCGTTTAAATATCATATGTTTCACATCTTCATGGTGACTGAGATACATACGCTGAAAACGACTTGGCATTCAATTGGATAAGAATAGTCGTCGGTGATTTCGATTTTATGTACAACACATCATCATGTCTCGCTGATATCATTGAAAACTGTTGTTTTATTATTTTTATTTTTATTTCATATTATTTGGAATTACTGCTAACTGTCATACGAAATAGGTATTTTGATTATTAACGCAAAATTCTTTTATGGACGACGGGTAAATATTGAATGCCGGATCTGACTCTTGCTATAAAAACCAATATGCACGGCCTAATGGTGACCGATTAGTTGGAATGAGGCTCATGCCTTCTCGTCGTCGGTCGCACTCAGTTTTCTCTCGTGAGACTAGAAACGATAACTTCCAGAAACCATTATCTCGTTAGCGAAAAATCGAAGTTTATTTGATATGAGAGATAAGTAGGCATATTCATGCCGTTCAAACCCTCTTCAATATGTGCATATCGCACAAAGTGTTGAATGCCCTCGATCTCAGGAAGTTTACATGAAGACAAGAGGCTTTCTGAACCAGTACCCTTAGATACTGCACGTAGCAGAACGCGAAAGTGAATTTCGCATAAGGACCGAAATCGAATAACCTCAGGAGACTCACGTAATTGGGGAATTAAAATATATCCACATGACTATACTGGCTCCAACTAAGGTACTTAGATAGGTGGACACTGATGCCTACTGTCCTACTCGAATAAAACTTTGATCAACATCTTTATCCAAGAGAAAGAGAATCGCTATATGTGTACGAATTACTTGTCAGAGAGTTGAAGAATTAACGACAGAGAAATATCATCATAAAAAAGGCGATTTCGTAAAATATATTCCATACATCTTGATGTAACGAGATTTCATGCCAGAAAAACGAGATACCACTCAGGTATTAACCAGTCTAGCATGTCGTCCGTTCATTTGTTGTAATTTGGAATACGGACCAGTACAGATGACCAGGCAAAGCTTTGTACTGAATTCAACACACAGATTGATTTAGGACAACGTGACTTTTTTTATTATCACTTTAGTTCATCACCTGTTGCCAATTTACAGCCCGTAAATAGCGTGATCAAATATAATTCACTTCAGATGATGTGGATAACTTTGAACATGCATGTGCACATCTCTGTACAACTGTGTATGTATAGTTGGACTGCTACCTTGTGTTACTATTGTATAACTTTATCATGTTTAGACAAGGATAGTTTCATGCTAATAAAATTCAAGCGGAAATTAGGCCCTCAATAAGAACAATAGCCTAATTGGCACTATGAATTACCTCATTAAAACGAAATCTATGAGTCTTTCAGGTTGCATTGAGTTGCTGGCGGTCAGTGACCTTGACCGATGAATGTTGACCTCAGTCTTGGTACTCAGCACGTCGCCTCGGACTACATCCACTCACAATTATGTGCTTTTTATGGTGTCCTGATTTTATTGTCCCCAATGGCCTTCACCTTTGACCTTACGACCTCAGTATGTTTCGTATTGCTGAGGTATTCATGAACTTTAATCACAATCACTATCGTTTGACTGGAGTAATAGCACGGACACTGTTTCAGCAATTATCTGGGTTATGGGGACGGGGGCGGCAATGTGACCTTGACCTTTGATATGCTTGACCTTTGACAATTTCAGTACATGAGACATCGTCTCCAAAATATAATTTGAATTTCGATGATTTCCTGATTTTGGGGCCAAATATGTAATATTGAACTTTGCGTAATCCAAGAGCTATTTTGGTGAAATTTGACAGGAATAGTTGAATTTGTAGAAAACTTGAGGAACTGAATAATGAAGTCTGGCAGCTAAAATACGGAGAATGTACATTGCATGGGATTCTATAACAATAACACATATAACACACTGATAACCGTGCAATTATTAGACGATTTATCACGGTTAAGAACTTTGTGACGTATGAAATCTACACCCGTGATCTTGACACGCACAGGTGTTCACTTGGGAGAATTGATTTCTCAGGGCAAGGTGGTAAATAGCAGGACAAATTCTCGCCTGCCTAGACAATCCAATAAACAAATAGAATGGATACCCTGCAAGTAGGAACTTTAGTTTATTTTCATGGCAGAAAATGTATAATCGCAGATATTAACAAACCAATTGGGACAAACGAGTGTAACACAATAAGAAACAGATCAACAGGAGAAACAAGACGTGCCTTCAGATACGAATTATCTAGAGAAGCGGAGATCGAAGAGTTCATGAGAGACTCAGATGATGAATCTCTTCTTGCTGTTTTAAATGCAGACACAACACAAGTGTGATCAGCTGAACAAAGGTACATTTTCCTCCGCTGACGATGAGAAAGTAAGAGATCTGGCTAACAAAAGAAATGAACCAGGGACCAACAGGAAAACCAAATGGGGAATACGGATATTTAAAGGTATTAAATTCGTTTTATATTATTAATAAAGACGTAAATTTCTGTCTCAAGTTTAACTGTTGGTTCCATCGTGAAATTGATTAAGAATGACACACAAATAGGCTTGTATGCATGTATGTTTCACACAGCCTCAGGTGGCAGAAAGGCTGCACCCCCCTCTGAGAGACCACATAAACTCGTTCACTAATATTGGCAAGCTGCTAACTGACGCGGAAAGCACATTTCAACAAAGGGAAGAAGGTTGTGAACGTCTACCATATTTTTCCAATCTTTCATGGTAATCTTTGTTGATAATCAATTTGAGTAGTGCAATAGAATAGAAATAATGTTTTCATAGGCGTGCTAAATTGTTATTTTGCCCTAAAATATAAACTTTCCAACTAACGATTTAGCACGCCTATGAAAACATTATTTCTTAAATTTGCCGGCTACAACTGATATTGTCTAAACATTATACAGTTATACACATGTAAACATACAGAAGCGGATAATGGTGCTTATGCTATCAAATTCATATCACTGACGAATATTCTTTATAAAATGTATATCTCGATTCTTCTTGATGCTGACTGTTCATTTGAAAACCGGGAATATCTTAAACTGAGAGTGATATGTAAAGTTAGTAAGTATACACTGTTAGCCCTGTCATGTTGTCATATATGCCAAACCCCTCGACTGTCGTGATCCAGATGCATGTGTGGTTCAAATTATGGAAGACAATGTAGCATAAGCATGTGCATGTATTGTTAAATTCTTCAGTAAAAGTCTGGTCCATTGGTAGATAAATATGTTGTGTATATAGATGGATTCTTCGCGAGATATTAATTATTGTAATATAAATGGACCTATTTCATGTGAAAAAATATTGCGGGAAGAGTAAGATAAGGTCACTCATTCTTGATGATATTCTGTTTAATACTATAAATTCGTGTAGAAATTGTGCTAAAAGTATGGACCTACTTTTGTCATATAATTTAATCTTGGAAAATTGATCAAGAGTGATCATCTTCTAGTTCGATAAAAATTGTGATAACTTCAGTGGTGCAGAGAGAAACTTATTTTGACCTTATAAGATAGGTCAAGGTCAGTCAATAGGATTGTGATCAACAAAAAGGCATGAATATGATGCTAACAACATTATTATATAATTTTATCTTGGAAATTAGATCATGTTCTATAAGATTTTGGTCAATGAGAGCATGTAGTGTGAATTTTGAAAGTATAGCTCTTATCCTACAACGGAAGTAATAATGGCATTGAATCTTATTTTATCGCATTATTATCTTTGACAGGTTTCTGGTACATTGCTCGCTGAGTATGTGGTAGCATTTTGGAAAGCTTGGCGATAACCCTATTGGAGATATTATGCAGCACTAAATCTACTTTTAATATATAATTTGACCTTTATAAATAGGCCAAGGTCAGCCATCTTAGCTGAAACTCTGGTCAATAAACATGCATCTGTCGTATCAATTTAGACGTCTAGCTGTTATCCCTGAAGATATATCATTCTAATAGCATCAAATTTATTTTAATGTGTAATTTGTCTTCGAAAAAATAGGTCAGGTTCCGTCATCTTCAATAGGCTTCTGGTCGATTGCCAACTGCAACTGTTAGGTGAACATGGCTATACTTCTTCAAGGGCTACCGTGATCATATAGAACATGGACAGACAGAAGGACGTAAATAGACGGACGGACACTAGTGGAACGACAATGCACCTAGCAACCCTCGTTTTATCCATGATTTGCAGTCCTCCTTATCTTTTGATATTGGTGAATTCTATTGCTACCTTATAATGATAAGAGACCTTTCTGCCGCAGTCTAAATGTTTTTACAAAATATATCCATCAAATATCTTTAACATCTATGTTCAATATTCCAAGGTGTTCAAGCAACACACTAGACCAGCAAGCTGTTAACGTTTCTGTTTGATTAGCACGTACGGTCAGAACTACTCTTACTGCAGATACTGATATAATACTACATGTGAAACAATGGAATACAATCACAAATCAATAAAGCTTAGCTCCATATTCATCTCACAGAGATACGCCAAACATATACATTGTAATAATCCATCAAAATCTGGTACTAGGATATAATTCATTGTCACGACGCAGCCGTTTCATAGATTTTTGTGGATTCAATGCAAATATTTAAACATACAAAGGGCTATACATTATATTTTCTGAAATGCTACATATGGCATATTTTTCACGAAGTGATATTTATGTATTAAACCATATTGTATAGACTGATATTTCCTTTCATTGGCATGTGTGTGCAACATCTTTGATGTTGTTGTTTTTTGTTATTTGTTTTCCTTATATCGATAATGGCGACGTTTTAACCCTACCTGGCCTGGGGGAGCCATTATGGCCCCCCTACCAAACTTTCTGCGCTATCTCCGGAACGACGAAAAATGGAGAGCTGAAACTCCCGGACTTTATAGTTTATTATATTGGGGTCATTTTGAGCCCATTTGCATAACATCCTGAGCAGAGGATCATGGGTAAATTCAAGATGGCGGTCACGTGATGTACCAGAAAAGTGATGTTTTTGTCACATTTCTTCAAAATTTCTGCTTTTCCGCGATGAAAAATGGGCAAAAACTATTTACTAATTTATCATGCAGTTTTTGCGGAGAAATTGCAT
The DNA here is from genome assembly GCA_036873755.1 of Hanleya hanleyi. Taxonomy (NCBI): domain Eukaryota; kingdom Metazoa; phylum Mollusca; class Polyplacophora; order Lepidopleurida; family Hanleyidae; genus Hanleya; species Hanleya hanleyi. Next base: position 113,952 of record JAVTVY010025446.1, read on the forward strand.
AAATAAAAAATTCGGAAAATCCGACCGAAAAATCGACCAAAAAATTCCGTTTTTGAAAATGACGTCACTGTGACGTCATCAAAGCGGCCATCTTGGATTTTTTACATTTTCTGGTAGAGCTTGATCCAAGGGTATATAGTGTGGTAAGTTTCAGCTCCCTAGCTCAAAGGATAAGAAAAATAATTAGGGGGGCCAGGTCTGGACAGGTCCCAAAAAGCCCAGGCCAAGTTCAAAAGCCTTAGCTCTTGATCCATCAAAAAGGCTCGTGTACAATGCACCGGATTGGTATATTGTCACTAAAAAAAGTCATTATCATTTCAATTGTATTTAGAGTTCCCGAGTTACATGAATCGATGTTAGGCTTGATTTTGGAATGAATCCGTGGTACAGACGACGATCGCAACAAGATTGCATCAGTTCGGAATAATTATTCTTTGGCTGCAAGCATACCAAGAGGTTGCAAAATCATGTACAGTTTAATGTCATAAAATAATTTATTTCAAATGGGAAAACCTACAAATTCTGATTGAAAACAATTGAT